>JXTC01000249.1:59189-147808 GCA_002914845.1 Trema orientale
TTGGAATGGAGATTTTCTCTGTTATTTTCGGTGTTATTTTATTTTATTTTCTTTTGGGAATCTCTAATTAATGATATGAAGTACTATAAACATTTGCAGCAAAGTCAGTCTCAATATGTACATGGGCTTAAATTTATGAGAAGTACAGAAGGAGGAGGCTCTATGTATATCCAAGAACTTGTGTCAGTGTTTGCCTTTGTTCTTGATACTATGGGCCTATGGGGATATTTATGGTAGATTATGACTAAGATGCATTAGTTTCGGACACTTTTACCTAAATTTTAAAAAATAATACCAGAAGTACGACCTCCAAAAATATAGTTCTCTATTCAAAGAACTATGGACAGGGAGCAACAAGCCATACTTACTAATTAATGGAAATTCTTATTAAAAAATATGTTCTCTTCATAATGGACTAAGTCTGGAATAATATTAGTCTGAGTTTTCACCAAAAAGTAGTCATGTAAGGATTTTAGTTTTTATATGATGTTTTTCCTGACTTAAACACAAACAATTCTCAACTCCGGCAAAGCCACTGTGATTGTTTGATTACATATAATACTAGTGGGAACTATACTTGTTGAAAGGGTGAACTGAAAAAAAAAAAAAAAACAATAAGAAAAATAATACCCTCAAGTTTGAGTATTTTGTAATTTAAAGTTTAAACTCTAAAGTTTGGATTGTGTAAAATAATATCTTGGAATCAAGAATTTCTTAAAATTAATAATCTGGACTAACTTTTTGACCAATATTAGTAACGAAAAAATAAAAATATTCTCTATTAAAATTGAATTATTTCTTATTATTCTTCTTAGTTTTGAAGATATTATTGTCTTTTATCGGTTAAAATTATTCAAAAAATCAACTAAAGGTATTAATTCTCAGAAATTCTAAATCTGAGAATATTACTTTGTAGAGTCCAAACTTATAAATTTAAATTGTAGAATACCAAAATCTCAGGTATTAAAAAGTTAAAAATAGTCAATTAAAGAGTAATTAGTTAAACTATCTTATTAGTTGATTTCTTAATTAACAATGGTTCAAATTGAGTTTTTAATTATTGTTTAGTCCATCACCTTAACTGTACGTGTCATACTTAAATTATAATTTTTAAAATTAGTATGTATAGTTATTTTTTAATCAACATTCATTTGTTTGGATTTAAACTTTCTATATGAAAACTGTTTTCAAATTTGTAGAATAAGCAAACATGCCTATAATATTTGCTTAATTGCATGCATTAGCTACAATCTAAAGCTATATATGAAACGTGTTGATCAAATAAAATCAAAAATCAAAATGTTCTGTAAGACAAACAGACACGAAAGTGTCTTAGTTAGTTAATCATTTTTATTTGTTCCCTCTTTATCCATTCTTGCAGGTATAAGTACCTATGTATGGTGACACGAGATTTTAAAAATAATAATAATAATTATATCATGTAATAATCCTGAAAAGTCGGAAAAATAATCAAAGCTCAGACTTAATTTAGAATTGTAGTTTACATATAAACTTAAATACAATTCTACACTCTATTTTATGACTTCATGCATTTTTGTTACAACAATTATAAATACAAACAATAATATCAATCACTTCAAGCTATAAGCTATATATATGTTGTCACATACATATGTACAAACAAAAGTATACAAATAATAAAAAAAAATAAAAAAATAAAAATAAAAAGGCTAGGGAGTCCCAAATTAACTTGACCAGTTTTTACAAGAACAACACTAAATTAACCTCACTTTAGAAGAGAAATGTTTTCCAGCGGCGACCATGGCATATATGTACGTATGGCTCACACAAATC
Source organism: Trema orientale (assembly GCA_002914845.1). Classification (NCBI taxonomy): domain Eukaryota; kingdom Viridiplantae; phylum Streptophyta; class Magnoliopsida; order Rosales; family Cannabaceae; genus Trema; species Trema orientale. The sequence continues at coordinate 61,005 of JXTC01000249.1, forward strand.
TTCAACGGAAGTTAATATAAGAAACTAGTCTTCAATTACAAAAAGATGAATATGAAGTTATAGGTAGAACTAGAACTCGGCATAATTAAGCTATGATGTTCTTTAATTTTTAGCTTATATATGTATATAAAGAACACTTTCGTTAACCTTTATGTATAGGTGAAGTTACTTGATGGTAAAGCAAAATATCATATAATTGAAGAAAAGAAAAGGCAAAATATCATATTAATTCCGAGTCAAGGTGGAAGAATTTTGATAATAGCAGGTAATTTCATGTATGTCGGTTTTCAGCTGAGGTCAATCGGCTGACCTTGATCACTTAGCCATAGGTGGATCCATGTGGACCCTAAGGTCATGTTTGGTTTGAAGGAATGGACTTTGAAATAAAAAACTCATTCCACCAAATAGTACATGCCAATGTTTGTTTCATTTTTTTGGCGAGAGAATGGGAATTATAATTCTACTTCTCCACCAATGGAATAAAAGTTCCAACATCTTTCAAATTTAAGTAAAATTAATTTTTCCCTCTTTACCCTACTAAATTATTTAAAAGTAAGAGTAATTTTGTCAATACATAGTATATTCCTTCCATTCCAATTCCAATTTTAACCAAATAATATATTATCATTCATATTCCTTTTCCAATTCCTTTCTATCAGCATTCTCATTCTATTCTAATTCCATTCCATGAACCAAACGTCACATAGGGACTAACGCTGTGTATATAATTTGTGTTATATTCATTAGTAGTAAAGTTGTCATGTAAAATTACTAAAATTACTTCAATTATTACAACAAAATTAATTTTGGTCTATCCAGAGAATCGATACAAATGTGATTAGTTTTGTTTCCGCATTCAAAAGTACATCGTTTCAATTTTTTTGTCGACTCATGCACTTTATTCAACGTGTCATGGACTCTCTTAACTAATATCATATTATTGAGTACACCTGTCACCTATCACAATCCGAGTCCGAAGTCAGTGGCAGAATAGTATTTCACAAAATAGAAATACTAAAATTTAATTTAAAATTTTCAAAAATTTATAAATATTTTTGATGACCTCTAAAAATATTTAAGTAAAAGTAAACTCACATTAAATGCATTACCCTTTAAACATAGATTAGAATAAAAATAATTGTTCAAAGTTTTGCATCGAAACATCTATCACACATCAATAGTAGACATAATTTATACAGACCATATCCAATCTTGAATAAAGCTTAAATAACCATTAATAAAACTCTAATTCCTACTTAAGTCCAGTACCCACAAGTCTAGCAGGAATTACTAAAGTAAAATAAATACTAGTAAGATTTAAAAGTCACCAGTTAAGCCTCCCCATCTAAGTCACACTGAAAACCAACTGAAGGGAATGAAGGGAGGTGAGCCAATACACAGTAGAGAAATGATCACGAGTTTTTATAATAAACAATATATTTATTTTTCACAAATTCTTACATTGTTTGTTTTTCTCATTATAAATAATTCATAATACCAGTATCTCAAACAGATTTATCAAAATTTATGTTCATAAAACTCATATCAAAAATATATTCTAAAATACAGTACACACCATCCAAGTCCATCATAAATGCACAAACTCTTGCCTAATTCCGTAACACCTAGACTTTTTACATACGTGAGTTCCGTATCATCTATATGATGAATGTGAGTTATTTTAGTGTTCTATGAGACACCATAATTCCGACGACTGTGTGAGACAATATGCAATGCAAGTGTGTGACATGATATGGATATGTACGTTTTGTGATCAAATCAATAAATCAACCATGCAGTGATTCTCATTCATTCAAGATCACAATTTAAATCAAATCACATTTTTCGTAATATTTAAATCATGAAATTTAATTTAATCAAAATCAATTCAAACCATATACGATAAATTAATTTAAAAGTAGGTGATCGAGTCCCTACCTCAATTGAGTGTAATAGTCCTTAATTGGAAGTCTGTTGGGCAAATTAGTAATCAAAACAACTTACTTCAAAAAATCACTTTTCTAACGGAGTCTTGACTGGGAAAATGGACATCACCACTGAATTCCTAATGTCCAAAATAGCTAGATTCGACATATGTGAAAACGGACATCACCACTTTTCTAACGGAGTCTCCAATGGGAAAACGGACATCGCCACTGAATTCCTAATGTCCAAAAAAGCTAGGTTCGATATATAATTCCACCAATTTAGGTTCCGGACCGAAACTCGACCCGTGGCATGGAAAATGACACTATTCAGGTGCCTCGTATTTTGAAATTCGTGTCACTTCGAAACATATCGATCTTATATGTCAAAATTCATCTCGGGACCTCACTGAATCTAATTTTGAGGTCGAAACTTCATTTCGAGGCTTCGAACCTTAAAAATGCCTTAAATTCCGAAAGTTACAAAAATATCACTTTTCCAAAGTATTTAGAAAATTATCATTTTTTTCTAAATATTTATAAAAGTACCATTTTTAAAAAACTATTTCTAAAAATACCAATATCTCAGAATTATTTAGGAAAATATCACTTTTTCTCAACTTATCCAAGGCCCAATTTCTAATATACCACATTTTTGGCCCAATACTTTATTATATTAAAAAAAGACCATTTTTTGGAAAGTATTTGTACAAATACCAATATTCTGAAAATATTTATGAAAATATCACTTCTTGCCTTTTCCATAGTCCCGATGCCCAAATGGCCCAATATTTATTATGGTTACAAAAATACCATTTTTCGTCTGAATCAGGTTACGAATATATCAACTTTTTATTTTATTTATAAAAATGACATTTTTCTAAAGTTAGCCTAACGCCCATTATCAATTATATCAGACTTTCAGTCCAACAATAAGTCAAATTTAAAAAATACCATTTTTTATTTCTAACTTACAAAAATACCAGTTTTTTTTTTCAAATTTCTCACAAACCAAGTCTCGATTCCATACAACTCAATTACTTTATTTTATAACTTAATTCACTTAATATCCTCATGAAATATCTCATCCAATAACTTACATACTCCAAAAATAATTACATAAATACCATAAATCTTAATATAAATGTTAGAAATTCTGAAGAATGATTTCAAAAAATAATTTTACTAAAAATGATTTCTGCAGTTTTGTAAACAATTCAAGAACGCAGCGGAATAGATATTTTAAATTTTTTTTTGAAACTTTACAAAACAAAATGTAGGATCGTTGATCTAACATAAATCAATCTATTCTCTAGAGCCCGTTGAATGATCCGGTGTGTGGGTACCTTCTATTCCCAACGAGAGATGAGCAGATGATCCAGAAGACGCTCTTCCTTCTCCTTGACTGCACGTCTACAACCATCGGTATCTCTCTCTCGGTGGCCATGAACGAACATGGAATTTCTCCCGCGGCAGCTCGATTCTCTTTCACACGCTCTTTTCTCTCTGTCACACGAAAAACACAATTACTATGCATGTAGTAGGCGTATAGCTTTCTTACAGAGGCTTCGGAGAACTTTTCTCTTAAGTATTAGAGTGATGTAACCCTAATGGACTTATCGGCTTAACTGACCATTCAATTAATTATTGGGTTATATGTGAGCTAGACAAGGACCTTATGGATCCAAATAGTCTAAGCTCCAATGGGCCAATTACCCACAGTCATAATTAACTCTTAATTATGACTGAGCCTTGTCCATTAATATTGGGGCACTCTACTATAAGCCCAATATTGCACTCTTAGACTATATGTCATATATTTTCTATAAAGCTAATTAACACTTTAATTAACTTGATCCATTTAGCATATACTATAACTGCAGATATACCACCAATGCAATGTCGTACTAGTGAGGTGAAATTACTGCATTACCCTCTAGTACATATTTACCTTTGGGTTGCCATTTTTCATCTAATAGATAATAATTAACTATGGTATTTATAACTGCCTATACAAACACAGTCAAATTCATAAAGTGAATACCTGGCGCCTAGTTTTTTATTATCCAAGTCCTTGAAAAAACTCAAAGTGACATTATATGCATGGTGTCCAAATCATGAAGGGCTTTCTCGTCAATTCACAAATCTTATCTTCCAAGATACCGGAGTTCAAATCATATAATCGGAACTAGTCTTTAAGTAAGTCAAAAAGATAAAACTCATGAAAGCAAATCCGACAATCAAATAAAAATAGAACAATTAGTTATTTTACTCCATGACTTTCGCCATCAGTATAGATTTGTCTACTCGCTTTTAACTTTGTATTTATATACCACCTAAATGATAAAATTGTTCTTGTTTTACCCCCTATCTGCTAACATCATTAGAAGATCATTAAAAAGCAAGGTCAAATGGTCATTTCATTGTTAGAATATTTTGTTTTTATTTTTGATTTACTCCTCTAATCCCATGTTTTTTCCTTAAATGGATCATATATGGCAGAGGAGGAGTAATGATCTATTCTTTAGCACGATAAAGAAAATAAGCAGCCATGAAGCTCCAACTTCACAGATAAGAGGCATTTGTTATTGCTCTGTAAGTTGTTGAATAACTTGTTTAGGGATATCTTACACACTGATTAAAAGTGATAAGGGGGTATTAGGAGACTGTTAAGTTTGCGATTATGGTAATTAATGATTGTCATTGGTAGGTATTTTGGGGAATTTGGTGCAACTTTGATGGATGTCAATATAGAGACAACTACAAAATGGGAATTTGCTCAAGGTATTCTTTTTCTCTTTCTTGCGTTGGATTTCTCACTTATATAGTATATAGTCAAAATTGAGTATTTGTGGTCCAAAAATAAGTTCTGCTTTATAGGGTCAATTTTGGATTAAAAAATAGTTAAACAAAGTGTAAATTGATGTACTGTCTAATTATGTTTGATGTATTTGATATATATATATATATGTATATATATTATATATTTAATACAATTGCTTAATATTAACATGAAAGAAACTCCAAGTATATGTTTACAAAAGAGAACAACAGAAAAAAAATAAAAATAAAAAATGCAACAAAGTATTACTTAAATCTTCATGACTCGTTTATAGAATGAGAAATAATGGGAATCATATTCATCTTAGTGTCCAGATTTGTAATATCTATTGTTTGGCGTGATAGTGATGTGTCACTACTCTAGCTGCATGAGGACTATATTTTCAGTACAGAGAAACATATACCATAACAATGACTTTTTTTTTTCAAAAAAAGAAAAAAGAAAACGTATACTGTAAAGAAAGAAGGAGAAGGTTAAGTAGATCAATTAGATCAATAAATTTTTGTTTTCCAAAATTACTAGTCTTTTTTTCTTTCTTTTAAGTGTAAGGATGGAGTTTTATACTTTTATTCAATTAAAGATACATTTAATTGTGAAATATAATGTCTATTTTGCTCTCTTGTCAAAATATTGCAGTTTTGGTGTTTCAAGATAAATATTATGTACTTTTTTTTAATTTAAACAAGGAATAAACCTATAAAAATGAAGATACACCACGGGGGTGAATTAAAGGAAGGCAATGGAGTGTATCGTTAGTGCATCTCATGATATATGTAATATATGATGGCACTATAATTTTAAGTATTATTTATTTTGAATATATGCAAACCAATCATGTAAGCATATCATCAACACCAAAACGTTCTATTTCATATAGAGACCACCTAGAGCTCCTATTCGAGGTGATTGAAACAGCTTAAATAGCCTTTTTCTTAAAAAAAAAATAAAATAAAATTTGACGCAGAACTTGGTATATGTTGCACTAGATATAGTCTTTTATTGTAGTTCTACTTTTGACATGGTACTTATTTTAGGTATGAAATTATGTATTTTTGGGACATGGCTTCTAAACATATTTTATGATACCAATGACTAAGTGCAAAAATTGCTATATTATGGCTTATTTTGTTTTTTTTTTTTAATTTATATATGTAACCATGTAAAAAATGTTATTCTAACTCTTTTTTATTTATTTAATCATTAAAAAATTAGCTATTTGGAATCCTCCAATGAGGAAAAAAAAACAAGTCAAGGTATTTATTTGACTCTTTAAAAGCGAAAGATAATTTGACCATCATTTATTAACGGTCTTCTAACAGTGTTAGCATATAGAGGGTAAAATAAAAACAACTTTGACATAGTGGTATTTAAATATAGAGTCAAAAGTGAGGGGACAAATCAATACTGATGGCAAAAATCAGTGGGTAAAATGACTAATTATTCTTAAAAATATTCCACAATTTGTAATAATAATAATACGTAAATTTTGGTATGGATCTTACAATAGATGTATAAAAAAACGCAGTTTAATAGTACAAGTCTATGGAAAAATGTAAAACCACATAATCTAAGGTGGGTTGATCATAAGACTTGTGTTATGTCCTTAGAGTGAAAAAGACGAAGGCTTGAGTCTCACTTTTTTTTTTTTAAGGGTTGAGATAAGCTATTCAATTTTGTTGTCTCTTCTTTGTCATATACTAATCAAATAATGTGGCATCACCCCATTTTTAGTAGTTAATTTCTTTAACAACTCCCCAAAATTCGTCTATTATTTTAGGATGATGTAGTATTATTTAATTAATAAGATATAAAGAGACAAAAAAAAAATAAGACAGCTGATCAAATTTTGTTTTTCAGTTGTATTTAGGTTGCCGAAAGTGCGTAATCTATTAAGAAGTAGTATGGATCTGATCGGTTCTAATTGAGTTAGAGATGAACGAGACATTCTTGTGTGATTGTAGAACTTTTTATTTCGAGGGAAAAAAGTGGTGTGAATAGTAGTTGGTTTGATTGGTAATTTTAGCCCTAAGATCAAGCTTGAAACCAGTCCAACGCAAGGCACGACGCTGTAAGTTTGAACAGTGTGTTAACCATTAACTAGTTTAACTAATTATCACCCGGGGGGGGGGGGGGGGAAAAAAAATCTCTTGCTTTTATTCTTGTTGGATAGTATGGGGCCCATGGGCCATGCACCATGAACCGAACCCGTAGGCTTTCTATGGTTTGCCGCTTCAATCCACCCAAACTTTGGAAAGTCCAATGTATCAAACGCTTATTTCAAGGCCTTCAATTATCTTCATGTACTAACTAATATGTATGCAAAACTCATCTCATAACACAAAAAGAGGTTACAGAAATTTCTTATAGAAAAAATTACAGTGATGTGATCTTGTCTGATACATTTTGAACTGAAAATATTACATACGTATATAAACTCAAAAAATACACAATCAGGTGGTATTCAATACGCGAATTAAATGAGTACCATACCAGTTAATGGATTTTTCTTCTATGTTACAACAAACTCGATCAATCAAGCAACATAATAGAGTATTACATCACTATAAACAAACGTACATCACAAGAGAATCCTAAACTCAACTATATTAAACGCACTTTTGAAGAGAAATGTTTTGCCGCGGCGACCATGGCGGCCTCCGGCCCAATACTCACCGGTTTAGCTTCTCTACTCTTCACATTTTTATTAGCTGATTCAAACAAGTACAACACAAACGACTTCAATATTGAAGTAAAGCTATTTTTCTTGATCTCTTTCTTATTTTTATAGGCCATTCTTGCTTTCTCAGACTAATATGACTCTCTGTATTTTTTCGTGTAACAGACCACACAAGTCTGTGGTATACTTACTCTGCTTTGCTTCTCTGATTTTTGAGCTCTATGAAAAATGGCCTATTGGTTAGCTCTATTTATATAGCTTAAGATTACTTGATGAGAAAGTAAATTAAGTCTCAAATGTACTTTTTCGAGAAAATGAAGGATTTCTTTTTAGTTTTCGTCTGACCTTTTTCTTGTAGACTCGGCAAATGTTGACTAATTAGCAAGCAATATTGTGACTGGTGTATTATGCCATGAGATTCTTGGAAACTACCTGCCCATCAGCATTAGTATCAACTTTTAATTATAAAGCAGTCTGATCGCAAATTTATAGGACAAAATTAGTTTGACAATGAGATATGATGATTTTTTTTTTTTTTTTCCCGAAAACAAACAATGAGATATGATTTAATGGGCCCAAGCATATGCAAATGGGTTTCTAACACTTTCTTATAAAAAAAAAACCTAAAAAATTTACAAAAATACGGAAGATCAGACTTTTTTTAAATTTTCGTATGGTTTTTATTATGAAAATATCACTTTTAAAAAAATTTGGAAAAATATAACTTTTAAAATGGTTATTGGCTACCAGTTTTTGAAAACTAATTACCAGTTACTGCTTACCAATTATATGCTAGTTATAAATACCTTTAGTTACTAATTGAAACTGGTTATCAATTACTAGTTTCTATTTTAAAAATGGTATTTTTCTAAATAATTTTAAAAAAATGGTATCTTTCTAATAAAAGTCGTACCGCACCTTAAAAAACATCAACCATCGTATTTTTTAAAATTTTTTTCTGAAATACCGCATAATATCTAATTTCCCCTATGCAGATTAACAATTCAGCCCACTTTGTGCTATAGATGGAACCTTCTCCGATCTTTAACAGCCCATTGGGCCCAGAAATAACTTGGATTTGGAAAAAAAAAAAAAAAATTGTAATATTAAGGGATAATATCTAAAAAAAAAATCCATGGCTTTTAGCCTTTTATTTAAAAAAAAACCCTCACATTTTCACTGATATCAAATAAAATCTTCTATTTGTGTTTTTTAATCAAATTTTATCAGATTCACATGCTCTGCATAGTAACAATTGGAGTTAAAATTGTTAAAAGCAAATACTTATAACTTTTGAAATCATATAACAGAATTTAAAAAAAAAAAAAGAATTTTTGTTTGTTTTAAAGCTATTACTATTGGATTCCTAAGAGATTACGGATCATTTTTTGTCCTAGATGGTAGCCTTCTTATTATTTTTGTGAATGCCAATACGCAATTCTAAATCCTAAATATCCAGATATAACTTGGATTAGAAAATTTTGGTAATAATAAGGGATAATATCAACAACAAAAAAATAAAACACATAACTTTTAGCCTTTTATCACCCAAAAAAAAAAAAATCTCCACATTTTCACTAGTATCAAATAAAACATACTATTTGTGTTTTTCTATCAAATCTTACTAGATCCAAATGTATAGTCAAAATTGGAGCTAAAATTGTTAAAAGCGAATGCTTGTTACTTTTGAAATCATATAACAGAATTCATTAAAAAAAAAAAAGAATTTTTATTTGTTTTAAAACCATTACTGTTGGATTCCTAAGAGATTACATATCAATTTTTGGTCTAGATGGTAGCCTTCTGACTGTTTCTGTGAATACCAATAGGCAATTTCAAAGAATAGAGATGTTTCTGCAACAATTTTACACCCCAATTTTGACTCTCTATATATATATATATAAAAATCCAGTGAGATTTAATGAAAACATACAAATAGAAGGTTTTAATTAAAATTAATGAAAAGGCATGGCCTTTTTTGCTAAAAGACTAAAAATTGTGAGTTTTTTTATGATATTATCCCTAATAATTTTAATCTAACTATTTTTTAAATATATATATATATAATTGTTTTGTTTTCTCTCAGTTATCACTATGTAATCTCCCATAAAATTGGTGTCAAAGTCTATTTTTCTCTGGATTAACAAATTACTACTAATGGGCTGCAAGGGATAATATGATGAGGAAGTTTGATTTTATATATTAATTTTAAAAAAAATAACAAACAAAAAAAATCTTGTATTTTAAAATTATTAGATTTATTTATACAAGTACTATTTTGAACATATTTAGAAAAATACTAATTTTTCTTAATTAATGAAATACTTGAGATTATCTCAAATAATTCGAATGATTACTCGAAGTAACATGATTGCTTACTTAGATCACCGGTAGAAAATACCAATTGTAATGCGAAAATGTAACTTTTCTAAAGAAATTTTTAAAAAGTGATATTTTCCTAAATAAACCCGAAAGTTTTCAAAAAATTCAACCCATTTTTCAATCTTTTAGACTTTGGGCTTAGATTTTTGTACGAAGCCCTAATATGATTCATATATGAGGTCTCAAACTAGAATTAGATCAGTAAATATTATTTCTTAGTTTTTATTTTCCATTTTCCTTTACTTTATGTAGGAGAAATGACGACAACGGTCACTATGCTGTGTCAATGTTACAACTTACAAAAATATTTACGCCAATGAAAGAGTGCCCGAAAAAAAAAAAACTATACGAAAAAAAAAAAAGAAAATTCAATTACGTTATTCTTTGAATTTACCAATGAATTGTTGTTTCGATATAACGAAGTCTTCATATAATTAAATGGTACTGGTTTACTGGGGTGTCCGTGAAAAGTTTTAAATTCTATAGAGTAATAATGTAAATATATCAATTCAAGAATGATATTGTAATTTAGATATAAGTAATGTAATCCCTTTTGTCTTTTGAGTCATAACTGTTGACCATGAACAAGTCATCTTTCAAAATACTGCTCTGTGAAAGCGCTACAGAATCTTTTGCTAATCATAACATAATCAACTATGTGTTTTTACATTTTTTTTTCCATAAAACATCCTGTAGTTAAAAATTAACAATCCAAACCCTTGATTTTGGATTTTTTTTTTTTTTTTTCAAATCTTCCCATGATCAACATAGCAAGTCAAAATTACTTAGTCAGAAAAAAAAAAAAAAAAATTTACCCTCTGTACACATTACTGCTATGTTTGGTAAGAGAAAAAAATGAAGGAACAAAAATGTAGGAGAGAAAACTGAAAGGAGAATGGAAAGAGGATAGATTGGTAGGAAGGTAAAGGAAAATAGGAGGAGAAAAAATAGTGGGCATAAAAAAGTTTTTCCCCAAAAGTTGAGAGAAAATGGGAGGAAAAAATTATTTAGTAAATATGTAGGACTGAATTAACTAAAATATCATGGCACACTAATTTTAATAAAGGGGGCAAAATTGTCATTTAAGAATTAATTAGTTTTCTTTCATCTCAGAGAAAGACTTTTTTTTTTTTCTGTCCTCCACATTTTTTTTCCATCTTATTTTCTTTAATCTCTACCAAACACATAAACTCAAATAAACAAATACAAACCTAAAATCTGTGGGAAAAAAAAAAAAAAGCAAAACAAATTTTGATAATTTACATCATATTTGGCTATTAGACATATAATATTTTACCGTGTTTAGTAATATTTTTGTGGTTCTATTTGTTTTGGTTGAGTTTTTTTTTTAGCGTGTATGTAGAGTAAATTTGAAATTGTATTCACCATATTAGACCAATAGTGTTAACTGCGGTGAATTTGAAAAAATGAAAAATAAATAAAATACAATGGTTTGGATTGTAATTTTCCAAAATACGTAGGGTTGTTTGTGCAAAAAAGGGTTAATTATGTAATATTCCCTTTTCTGAATGTCCTTTGTACTTTATTTTGGTTTTTTAAAAAAAAAAAAAAAACAATGCGCTTTTTACTTTTTTTACTTTGAGGAAGAGACAAAGTTTAAAGATTGTCTTATTGACCATTTGTAGGTTTAGCCGTTTAGGAGTGATTCTAAAATCCATTCTCAAATCTTTTATGACCTTTCTCTTTTGGCTACATATATTTGTTTTCAAATAAATGATGGGAGATTCTTATTTATTTTTCATTTTCTGCTAAAACATCAAAGAGTGAGATTAGATAGCGATCAGATATCTTTACCTTCCTAGATTTTCACCAAAGGGCATTACAAGTATAACATATTCGGAATAATCTTAGAAATATTTGTTGTACCTTGAGCATTCGTGGAATGTAACTGGACTGCAACAATGTTGACTATGATGCGATAAAACCAATAAAGCTTTAAAAAAAAATATATAGGATTTATATCACAGTCAACATTTTTCCTGAGTATTTCCTGAGTATTAATCAGGTCTTAACTTTTTTTTTTCAGTTTTTATATCCCAATTTTACACATTAGTATTACTTTAATCTATTTTTCATTTTTTCATCCAACTCAACCGTTATTTAATAATTTTAATATCACTTGGTCCTCAAATTTTACACAATGTATCAATTAGGTCTATATTTTTTATTTTGTAGCTTTTGACTTCTCAAACTTTTAGTTTTGTAATATTTAGGCCGTTTTGAGTTTTTTTTTTGTTAAAATCTAATTCTAATCAAATTGTACTAAATAAATTAAGAACTACAAAATTCAAAAGTAACACCAAAATAACTTAGTTAGGTACTGATTGGAATACATACCAAAATTACGCATATTAAAACTTATTTTTTTTGTATAAATATTTAATGTTCATTTTGTCAGTTGAGAAGCTTTTAGACTATTTTTAAACAGTGGTAAAGTCGTAAAATTGCAGAAATTGAAATTCACGACCATTAGCAAGAAATCATCACTAAATAATATATTTGTTCTCTTGTTATATCCACGTATGTACTTGATTGGTATTTATTCATAAACACTAATTTTTGTGTTATTAACTATTACTATTATCAAAACTTATGATTTTCTATAAATTAATGTTTGTTTGTCATTTTAGAGGTTTTTAATCTTTTTTTATTATTTATGAGTTTTAACTTTAAAAAAATCTTGATGACTTTATGAAATTGGAGAAAATAAACTTTACCATCATTAGTGAGAGTTCACAATTAGTAGTAAGAATTAATTAAAAATAATATTGTTATTTATAATATCTTTTTCGAAAATATGACTTATTGGTATTAAACACTTCGTTGGTAGTTTTCATTAATTTATTTAGTGCAATCTGATTAGAGTTGGATTTTAACTCAAAATGATCTAATTGTTACAAAAGTGAAAATTTGAGTCAAAATTTACAAAATAAAGAATATGGACATAAGTGATACATTCTGTAAATTGTTAAATAACGGCTGATTTTGACGAAAAAAAAGTGAAAAAGGTCTAAAGTAACATGAATACGTAAAGTTGCAGATCTAAATACTATAACAAAAAAAAAAAAGGGAAAATGTTGGTGAGTACAGGTGATATAAACCCAAATATATATACAGAAGCCTCACTTGCTTTGTTATCAAAACCAAATGAAAAGATAAAAATATATTATATACAGGAAAAACATAAATGCAAATATATATTTGAATTATCAATGAGGAATAATTAGTGCTAATGCGTAAAGTAATTTTACAATTATGATTGGATTTCATATATATCTTCAAGTTTATGCCTCGAGTTGTTAGAATTTACGTATGGTAGTCAGAGGGGTGTGATAAGAATAACGGTCATTATTTGACGTTTATTGTTACTCGAAACTTTATGTATTTACGTCATTTGTAGAAAGCTATTTTGGTGCGAAAAATATTAAATAAATGAGGGCTGAGGAGATAAAAAAGAGGGTGGAAACTGGAAATAGAGCCGCTCTATGATACGATAGGTATAAATTTTTTTTCTTGTTCGCTTCAAATATATAATATACATGAAGGTAGACACACGTGAGTAGCATATTATCACCGCCCAAAGTCCGCCCAGAAAAAGCGGGCTCAAGACCCAAAACAAGAGGCGCACACGGCACAGACCTCGACGCACGCAGCCCAGTCTGTCTGACCCACCCACCAAAACGGGAACGGGATTCCTCTGTGCGCTCGCACTTTCACCGCCCACCGGAACTTAACCATAGTCATACACATATATAGTATAATAATAATGTGTATCTGACAATTTCAGAATCCCATACAGAAAACGACAAATCGTTTTGTCCCTAATCGGAACAACTTGGTGTGGGACCTGGAATATTATGGTCTGCGGACGTGGAAGCCTGCTACTGACTGTAACTTGTCCGTTGAGATTTTTATTTTTCTTTTTTCTAAAGTTTCTGTATACAATGAATCCCGTTAGTGGTCAGTGAGAATCCATAATGTGATGCGTTAATATTTGTAGCACGAATTCATAAAGAGCTATGGACCAATCAGACGTGCAATAAATTATTCATATCACCTATTTCTTTTAATATAAATTATGGACACTAGGTATTTTTTTTTTTTTTAAATATCACACAGTTGGTCAAAGTTTCTTTGGAAAATGGAATAGTATATGTGTACTATAAAAAGATTTTAGCTCGTTGAAAAAAAAAAAAATAACAAATGATGATAAGTTATATGTTATTTAATTTCTTTGGGTATGATTTTCTAATTTGGTAAAATTCGGAAAGGAAAAACTGTCAAACCGAAAAGTTTCAATTGAACGCCACCTTCACCAAGGTTTGGATTTTGGAGGATTTATGAAAATCAAGGGTTTGGAATATTGGAACATTTTTGCTCATCCACTTATAAATTGATAGGACAATAATAACTATTTTTTACAAGAAAAAAAAAATCAGCAAATTCAAATTATAATTCATCAATGTTTTTGTTACGCAAAATTTAAAATAGTTAATCGAGCTCGTAGCCTTGTAATTAATTTCCTATATAATGGAGTGAAAGATAACATAAAAAAAGAATCTCAATTAATCTACCCCACGTCCTCAGAATTGTTTATTTATTTTTATTATCTATAATTGTTTATTTCCGATTTGGATCTGGTGCATTTCCTATGACCAAAATATCCGGTCTGAAGAGTCGAAAATCTCTCTCTCCTACATATCTGACATCTCCTAGACCTTTTTTTTAAAAAAATAATAATAATCCAAAACGAGGGACATAGATCATAGATTTTCCTTAAAGTTCATGTTTTTCTGATGAAAATAATAACAATAACTCCGTTCAAAAAGAAAATAAAATAATAATAACATTTGGCGTGACACGTGGCAGGATAACACCGACAGGTTGGATAAAAGTAAATGAGAGTTTATACAGTCAGCATCACGTGCAGCCACAAGAGCCTCGGAGGTACATAGTTGACCGTGTGACGGTGATCACAGGAACAAAGCTTTTTTTTTTTTTTTGGAATAACAAAGCTGTGTTTTCTAAACAGTCAAAGGTGCTGACTGGACTACTATATGTGCACGTCGCCGACTGGCCTGCACGTCCCATGTGCCGTCTCGCACGTACCCATTATTATATAATATTTATTTTAATTTATTATGATAACATCAGTATCCTAAAAAAATATATACAGTACAAGTTATTTGATAATTAAATACATGTTACATTAAGTGCCGTTATATTGTTTGGAAATGGTGTAATGTTACTTTGATAATATCGCATCCTTTATCTTGTACAAATATCTTAAGAGAGAGGTATGAAGATAAATATTAGGAGTGGCAATTTAGGTCACGACATGATAACACGACTCGAAAATGACACGAAGTTAGCGGGTTTGGGTTTGTCTTAAACAGATACAGGTCAAAACAGGTTAAACCCGATTAAACACGATTAAATAATAGGTCATTAGCAGGTTAACCTGTTAAATCCGAAATTGACCCGTTTAACACGATTAAATTTTTTGAGACATTGTATTATCTTGTGTGTACCAAGACTTAAAACTTCCCTTTTATGTTTTATATACTAAAATTTGAAAGTTTTATTTTGGTTTTAAACTTTGGATTGTGTGTTATATTTATTTGATTATGGTTGCTTGGTTATATTGGAAATATAAAATAAGTTAATATATTATATCAAGTTATATTGAAAATGTGAAATAGGTTAACATGTTAAAATTAATAGGTTATTACGTTATGTCAAGTTGAACCAAATACAACATATTTAACATTAACATGTTAAATTAAGTTCAATTAACGGGTTAACAGTATACAGGTTAGCAGATCGTGTTACGTTGGACACGATCTGAATACGACCTATTTAAATAACGTGTTAAATGTGTCGCTCATAGGTTAACCTGTTTATTTAGCGTGTCGGGTGTGGGTTTACAAATCATGACACGAATAATAAACGTGTCGGGTTTGGGTTTGGTAATTGCTCGTTATATATATGCCTCGACACGACACGAATATGACACGACAACACGAATTGCCACCCCTAATAAATATATATATATATTGGTAAACGAAGATAAATATATATTTTAATTTGTAAAATACTCGTATCTCTATTAGTTTTTTTTTTTAATTTAACTAATAGTAATATTTGGATAATTGCATTATTTTAGTTAATCGTGTTAATATTACTTTTAACTTTATATTTTAATATTTTGTTCAATTTATACCTTCTGTTTTTATTATTATCAACATTGAACCTTAATAATAATATTTATTACAAATTTATATCCTGACACCAATTTAGAGCAGTTAATTTACTAATATGATTTAATAAAACTTATTCTCAGATCAGTTTTTATATAATTTATTTTTAATTTTTTAATTATCGGATCAATTTTAATATGGTTTATTTTTAATTTTTTAAACGGCATATTCGTAAATTAACTGCTCTAAATTAGTGTAAAGATATAAATTTGTAACAGATTTCAAATCTAAAGGCTAATGTTGATATTAACCAAAACCCAAGGTACAAACTGAACAAAAAGTCAAAATATAAGGTATAAAAGTGATACTATCTCTAATTAATCTCTCTCATTCAAATTAGGATGGGTCTTTTTGAATTTGAGAATGACGATATATTCTCATTATTCTATCTGTTTAAATATATATATTTTTTTGTATATATAATGCAAAACCAAAAACTAGCTTCAATTTTCATTAGTAATATATCCTATGGTTTAGTTTTTTAAATAACTCGACTTTGGCTTTTCTTGCCTAACACGTCATTAGCAATTACAGCTCAACTATTATTTAAAGAAAAATGACTTACCTTGCCGAAATTAACTTATGCGGTTGAGTTACATGTTGCAAAATTAAAATAATTACTTTCTTTCAAAAATAAAAAAAAAATTAAAACAATTACTTGTGCGGTTGGTCAATATAAATACCAACTGTATTTTCTCTCCCATTATAATTATCATCTGCCTAATTGTCATTAATGTAAAGAAAAAAGGTGTAAAAATAAATGACAGAGACATTTTTTCTTCTTCTTTTGACCGTATGACCAATACCTTGTATGCAATGAGGAAGTTCAAAAAGTAGATTCTTAATGACACATCATTATTTTTGACTGGAATGATATTTAGAAATATATGATACTAGAGTACAACCATTAAAGTTTTCTTTTTTTTTCTTTTTTTTTTAATCCAGATCAAGAGGAGGTCACTTTTAGAAAACAAGCAACTGATATTTTTTTTTTCAAGAAAAAATACGAAGTTGGGTAGCAAATAAATAGTTGTACTTTTTCACTAATTGGGGTTAGTTCAATTGGTCTAAAATTTATATAAGATGCACTATTAAAAAAAGGACTAATGACGTCACCTGAACTACGTCGTTTTTCAAAAAAAGTGACGTAGTTGAACTCTCACGTCATATCATTTAAAAGCGACGTTATTGTAGTTCTACCATGTCGCTTATGTAACGAGCAACGTGGTTAGGCCACGTACCACGTCGCTTCTGCAGAAAGTGATGTGGTATATTATTTTATTGAATATCACGTTGCTTTTTACAAACGCGACGTGGCAGGGAGCACATACCACGTCGCTTATATAACGAGCAACGTGGTTGGGCCATATACCACGTTGCTTCTACAGAAAGTGATGTGGTATATTATTTTATTTTATACCACGTTGCTTTTGCAGGCTTATACTAGCCATTTCATCGATCTGCACCTACAAAAAATACTTCATCACGACCGTCCATTCAAAACCATCAACCCCACCAAATCGTACCTCAGCCCCAATTAGAACAAACCTAAAATTTTTAATACATTCTCATTCAAACTCTACCCATTTCGAATTTCAGGTACCTCTCTCTCTTATTTCAGTTTTTTCAATTTTTAGATCTTTGAAAATTTATGTAATAGTCTTTTCTGATCTTTAGGTGCATATTCTTGAGATTTTTGACCATTTTTGACAATGTTGGAGCGCGGAAATGGAGACAAGGGACGAGCGAAACAATATTGTAAGGATTTGGACAATGGATCATGAAGTCGGTGATTTGGCATTTGGCTCATAGAGGTAGTGTGAAGCACGCGTATTATTAGTCTGATCTACGAGGAGATCCGTGTGGTGGTTAAGATTTTTTGTAATGCTGTAACCTAAACCGGCCGAACACGCAGGTGAAGAAGACAACACATACCACATCACTTTCTGGAGGAGTGATGTGGTATCCCCCCAAAAGCGACATGGTAGGATTCTAATAACTGGTAATTTATGGCCTACCACGTCGCTTTCTATACGAGCGACGTGGTAAGCTAGTATACCATGTCGCTTTTTATACAAGCGACACGGTAGGCCAACATAAAAGCGACGTGGTATGACGTAGAGCTACCACGTCACCCGTTTCCACGTCGCTCCATACCACGTCACCCTATAAGTGACGTAGAAAATATTTTTTGTAGTAGTGATATGTGACTGAAAATAGTTCAGGTTTTGATAGAGTAAAAAGTTATATTCAGTAGAGTTTCATAGGACTTATAAGATGTGTGTGATTAGAAATAGTCCAGGTCTTGATAAAGTAAAAAGTTATATTCAGTAAAGTTCTATTCGTTCTGTAAAGATCGGGAAAAAAAAGTTGTACCTTTTCAATTCTTATTACTTTATAATGTTTTGAATGTGGGAATTAGCTATAGTCAGGATTGGCGATTTGAACATGACACGATAAGATAACCGACCCAAAATTCGTGCGTTTAATTGACACGTTTGATACAAAATTAACCCGAATTAACACGATTAATTAATTTTTTTAAAAAAATATTATAAAAAATTAAATAATTATTTCATAGAAAATATTTTTTAATAAATTTCTTATAAATAAAATAAAAAATAATACAACAATGAGCTAAAAACTAAAGTGAAAAAGTCAAATAAATAAAGGGCGCGTCTACAGTAGGGGCGTCCCTACGTAAGGCCCTGTTTATACACCGTTTGATGGGAATCTGTGTATAAATAGATTCTCACAGATTCCCATCAAACGGTGTATAAACAGGGCCTTACGTAGGGACGCCCCTACTATAGACGCCTCCATAAATAAATCATATTTTCATTAAACATATAATCTGTGGGTAACACAAAATCCACATGATATAAATAAGTCGACACGAAATGACACGAATTGCTAACAGTTGTGCGTACGGAAAAAGCACACTAATGCACTCATGCAAAAACTAAGAAATTACAACGGAAAAATTATTGATTCAAAATGTATGAAGGCATACCGCATATGTGCTCAAAGATCAAGATCTATAAAGATTTTTTTTTGGCAACTTGAATCTGGCACAGCTGTCAAAGATCTTTTAGGGCTCAAAAGATCTTTTAAGAGTGTTTGGATGAATTTTTAGAAGATCTTTTTGTATCCAAAAGATCTTTTTAAAGAAGCATGGACCTACCATCTTTTTTAGAAAGATCTTTTTATACTTTTACTTCAAAAAGTAAAAGCTATCCTAAATACGCCCAGTGTATTTTTTTTTTTTCATTGTTATATTGTTTTTGTACGTATTCTAGATTTGAAACTCGTACAAGTGGAAGATTTAAAGCCATCAGAGATTGATATCATCTCATGGAACTCGTATTATTCTTCTCGTAGAGTTGCTTGCGTGGTATATATCTAGATCCTCTGCATAACAGGATCTCTATATTATCCAGTAAGATATAAATATAATTTGTCACTTGTTTAATATTATCGTTTGTTTATAATTTGATATTTGTATTTGATTATTATTGAGTAGAATTATTAATTTCCCTTTTCTGGGCGAACATTGAAATTATAATAAAAATTAAATTCTAAATGGACCATATAGTCGAACATTACACAATCATTCAATTCTAATAAAAATAAAATGAGATCAATTCCTAAAATGACATGCTACCCGAAATGAACACGTAGTGACTGTTTATTCACTTGCTGTCTTGTCATAACATGTTTTATGCCTACCTTAAAGCATTAAAAAAATGTAAAATGCAATTAAAAAAGGGTCGTGTTCAAGCAAAAATAATAATAATGATTTATTGAAAAAGGTCATGAAAGGGCAAAAGAAAATGTTCCCAAATTTATTGGTAATTACTCTGTCTTCTATTTGAAGCCTATAGGCAGGTTCAAATTAAATTTAGGTAGGATAGAGAGTAATTCACTTATATAAATAAATATCCAACCATAGACGAAGGTTGTCACAAATGTGTAATCTCCCCTCTTCCCTTTCAATTATAATCCAAAAGGTCCCTTTAAAAATTATAATTGACGATATATAGCTACAGTGAACTTTTAATCTGGCAAATTAGCATAATAAATGAGAAAAAAAAGAGATATTAATTGCACCTTTAAAAATTGAACAGACAAGCAGTTTCTCTATTTCTAAAATTTAATAAGAAGTAGCTAGCAAAAGAAAAAGCCATATCCTTTAATTTAACTAGCAAATGCTAAAAGGTTGGATGACATTATTATGTTCTTATCCAAGATGCAGCTGAAATAATTAGGTGTGGCGTTACAGTATTCAGATCTAATCAACACCCATGAGGTACTTTTGCTCAATATTATGGTAGAATGGCCCTTTTCTCATATCCCAAAAAATACTGAAAGCACTTGAACAAACCACAAATTTTCATTATGACATGGGCCCTAAGGAAAATGTTTATCAATAACAATTTGTCTTTGTTTTGGGATGATTCTCAAGTACCCTTTTGAAAAAGCATGAGATTTTTTTTTTATTATTAGAAAAAGAATTTTCATTAGTATCGATTTGGTTGGTCTAAAGATTAAAAAAAATACAAATAGAAGCAATGTATCTCCTTCATATTTTGCAAAAAGGAGTGTTATAATTTTAATCGTAAATATTTTAGAAAACTATTTTCAAATGTATTAAAAATGATCCTATTTGTAAAAAAACTAATTTATTAGCTCATAAAATGAGTTTGGCTTATAAAGGTACAATATCCTAATTAGGGGGGTTGGTCCAAAAATGCAAGAGGATCAATAAATAAGCATGTTAGTACATACCATATTTGTTAGGACAGGTAATTTCGAGAATATATCCCTTAATCAGATAGAATCATATAACTGTCAATGGGACCAATCCATGTGTACTATTTGATCACTCCTTTTTTTTTTACTCTTGCAAAGATCTTGGACCGTCAGATTTATTTTCTTACTAAATCTTTGAAAAGAGAAAAAGCAGATACAGATAGGAGACTTTCATCTACGTTTCGACTCGAAAAAAACAAAAAAGGAGACTTTCATATTCACCTGGGTTTCGATTCCGAACCTTCCCCAAAACCCCACCACTAGATTAAATTCCACGAGTCCAACACTCCAACTAGAACCGTACGATTTAAGGTCACCTGACATGAAGGGTACCACTGTACTGTGGGTCCCAGTCAAAACGACGTAATATAATCCGTCGTTTCACTCCAGATGACCTAAACACGCTCTCTACCTCAGATGGACATGGTTTGGAGTTGCTTGTGTCCAAACGACAAGAGTGAGATTGACGTCTAAAATTTCATATTAATTTGCGGAAGTTAACAATAATGGTAGATAATCTTTTGTTATAGATTTATAATTTGAACGATGTGATTTATCTTTCTTTTCAAATTCATGATTTAAACCTTGCGATTTTCAAGTGATCCTATTAGTTCCTTTAGAAAAGTGAAAACTAATTAGTGTGAAAAAAAGAAGCAAATATTAAATACACTATTAATCAAATTCATTTCTCTAGATAGTTTTTCGAAGTATGTAGCATTATCCATAAGTTCATCATGCTAAGTTTCTCTACAAAAGAGGTGCATATAACAAAGTTAAAAACGAAGCTCTCTACTTTTTAAAAATTTATATGAAAATCTAAATAGAATATAGAATATAGAAGCCATAATAAATATCTGTATTTCCTTCAAAAATATACTTACTTATTTGTTTATTAATGTTAACCGAGACAATCTTTAACGTCATGGTACATTATAATTTATTAATTACAGAAAATATTGAATATTTGATGGTAAAAAAAATCAAATGAAAATATTATTATCTCAATATCAATACTCACTAGCACACATAATCTAAATTAAAAGAAAAATAAATTCTGAAAATCTAGCTGCCTAAAAATGGATCTAATAAAAATCGAAAATTTATCAACTGCGTACCCAGGTGGTACAAATTCTACTACGTACTGTTTCTATATATATTGTTTTTTCTCGGAGAAAAATGAGGGAAAAATGAATTTTTTCAACATTCGGATAATATTATCCATCAATAGAGGGGTAGTTTGGGAAATGTAATGAAGAGGGATTAATTAAGCTTGAATTTAGTGGTGCTCGAAAAATTAGACGATCTGATTGGGGGCAGCGCAGGGCACAGAAGCATACAACAACAGCAGATCACTGACACTAGTTTACCTGCTTCCCTTCCCTATAGGTGGCCCTCCTTGCCACGTCCTCACCCATTCCCTTTTCTCCACGTCACTAACAGCACCATCCTCGAGGCCGGGCTTGATCCAACGCTCCAGATCTTCCCCCTTAGATCCAGCGGCTCACAATACGTGTTCTAGAGTCTTCGAATCAGTCAGGAGAGAGAGAGAGAGAGAGTGGTCAGTGGTGACCTCCCTCTTAACCAGGGTTAAATTTTCCTTCCTTAGCGCGTTGAGTTAAAGGAGGAGGTTCAGGAAGAGAGAGAAACAAGCGAAGAAGAACTGAAGCAGAGCAAGAAAAGATAGAGAGAGAGAGAGAGAGAGCAAGAAGGTTTTGTGGCTTGGACAAGAATATATATATATACACACACACATGCTCGAGTCGACTCGGGCGATTCACTAGCCCCTTGAACCTTCTTCCTTCGAATCCGAGACTCGGCCCTTGGGCTCTTTCCTCTTCATCTTCTTGAATCTTCAGGGCTTATCATTGTGATTTCGGAGCTTCTTAAGCTTGGTGGTTCGTTGGGATCTTGCATTCTGGTGAGTCGCTACCTCCTAGTCTTTCTGGTTCGAGCTCAATAATGTCTGGGATTGGTTCTTCAGTGTCGGTTTTCGAAATGGAAATCTTTTTTTTTTTTTTTGTTGATTTTCGTAACCCTATCCATGGGTTGAGATTTCTTTCCTCATTTTGAGTTTGGTTTTTTTTGGGTTTTTTTTTTCTATTTATTTATATATTTATTTTTGCTGAACTCTGATTTAGCTGGTTAGTATTTTCATGCTATTTTGTAAGATAGCCGCCATTAATGCTGGAGGAATGAAAAGGGAGGAAGAAGATTAGACTAGTCATTCGTTTGAAGTGAATCTGTGCATGAATCTAGTTCTGCTCACTGATTTGTTTGATTTGATGTTGTTGCCTTGTTGTTGTGGGATTGTTAAGGTTTTATAGTTTTAAACTTATTTGTTGCTTCTTGATGTGATGTTGTTCTTATCCATATCGAAAGTGATTTTCCGAATTGAAATGTTTCGTGGGTATGTTGCAGATAATCTTTTCCTGCGGATCTCGTAATGGATCATTCAATGTAGCGTTAAGCTTTATTCACTTTCCTCGTCATTCTTGTCTCGTGCTTCCGTTGTTTTC
This sequence comes from Trema orientale, assembly GCA_002914845.1. NCBI lineage: Eukaryota > Viridiplantae > Streptophyta > Magnoliopsida > Rosales > Cannabaceae > Trema > Trema orientale. Next base: position 84,440 of record JXTC01000249.1, read on the forward strand.
GGAATCTTTCGGGAAAACTTCAAGTTGGGTTTTATCCTATTAATGATTTTTTCGGAATTGGGTTTAGAAATTATTCAATCACCAGTGGCTTTGGAGTTTGGTGTCTCCTCGGGTGGGAAGAAGCTTTCCTCCTCCCCCGCCGCCACCTCTGTTTCCGGCCGTGACACCTCTCACGTCCTCCTTTCGCTTGATGTCTCGTGAGTTGGACAGCCCTGTTCAGACTCAGATGGCAGTTGCGATTTTTAATAGCCCGCTCAGCACGGAATATCATGGGAGCCAGAGAATGGAAGGGAAGCAGCCTGCTGGGAGGAGACGAGTTTTCGTGCAAACTGAGACTGGGTGTGTCTTGGGGATGGAATTAGATCGGGGTGACAATGCCCATACCGTTAAGAGGAGACTGCAGCTTGCTCTTAATGTCCCTACAGAAGAGAGCTCGCTGACGTTTGGGGATATGGTGTTAAAGAACGATCTTAGTGCTGTTCGAAATGATGCCCCTCTTCTTCTTACTCGGAACCTTTTGCATAGAAGCTCATCGACTCCGTGTCTCTCACCCACTGGGAAGGATCTACAGCATAGGGATAAGAGTGGGCCTATTGAGATATTGGGGAATTCAGATCACTTTGCCAGGACGAAACTATTGGTCAAGGATATTGTGAAGGCTATCAAGATGGGGGTTGATCCACTTCCTGTCCGTAGTGGCCTTGGAGGTGCATATTATTTCAGGAACTCAAAAGGTGAGAGTGTTGCTATTGTGAAGCCAACAGATGAGGAACCATTTGCACCAAATAACCCAAAAGGCTTTATTGGTAAAGCTCTTGGGCAACCTGGGTTGAAGCCCTCCGTGCGGGTTGGGGAGACAGGGTTCAGAGAAGTTGCAGCCTACCTTCTCGATGAAGGACACTTTGCAAATGTGCCTCCCACTGCCTTGGTGAAGATCACTCATTCAATCTTTAATGTGAATGATGGAGTGAATGGGAACAAGCCTCACAAGAAGAAGCTGGTGAGCAAGATTGCATCTTTCCAACAGTTCATACCACACGATTTTGATGCCAGTGATCACGGGACGTCAAGCTTTCCAGTTGCTGCTGTGCATCGTATAGGGATATTAGACATTAGGATTTTTAACACTGACAGGCACGCAGGGAATCTTTTAGTTAAAAAACTTGATGGTGTTGGGCGATTTGGTCAAGTGGAGCTGATTCCTATTGATCATGGTCTTTGCCTTCCTGAAACTCTGGAGGATCCATATTTTGAGTGGATTCATTGGCCTCAGGCTTCAATTCCTTTCACAGATGATGAACTTGAGTACATCGAAAAGCTTGATCCGTACAAGGATTGTGACATGCTGCAAAGGGAGCTCCCTATGATTCGAGAGGCTTGTCTCCGAGTATTGGTCCTCTGCACCATTTTTCTCAAGGAAGCTGCTGCATATGGTCTGTGTCTTGCTGAGATAGGTGAGATGATGAGTCGGGAGTTTCGGAGTGGTGAGGAGGAACCCAGTGAGCTTGAGGTTGTTTGTATGGAGGCAAGGAGGATTATAACAGAGAGGGAGGTGAGGGAGGTGTTATCCCCAAAGGCTGATGTGAGAGATGAGGAGTTCCAATTTCCTATAGACTATGGAGAATGGGAGTTGGATGAAACACCAAAAATAGCTCCAGATGATTTTATGATCAGATCACCGTTCCATTTTGGAAATGGAAGTGGGCATGGTCGTTCACCACTCTCTAAACTGGAAGAAAGCATAGAGGAGGAAGAGGAAAGTGAGGAAGAATATCAAGAAGGGTTTGCAAATTTTCCAGTCTGTGAGATGATCCCGAAAATTTCACACCTTTCAATGTCGCTGAAGAGCACTAGTCTAAATGACAAGAACCAAAAATGTCCAAAATATGCAGGATCAAAACCAGAAAACGGTTACATTGTGAATACATCAGCTGGTCACAGAAGTGCAAATGAGCAGCTTCCAGCAAGCATGAGCTTTGTGAAGCTGGCAGACATGAACGAGGATGACTGGACACTTTTCCTTGAGAAGTTTCAAGATCTGCTGTACCCAGCATTTGCAAAACGCAAGTCTGTGACCCTAGGCCAGAGGCAGAGACAGAGGCTTGGTACTTCGTGCCAGTTTTGAGTTTGAGGCACCGATGTGTGGTGGTACGGTAGAAACTACTAAAGATGCTGAATAAGATTTAGTAGGTTTCTGGCACTCGAGATTGGTATATTAGGTTTGGTTTATGAGTCTTCTCCCTGGAAGTAGTGGGGGTTCGACAGTAGGAGGAGGATGCTGTAAATATTCTTGGCATCAGCTGAGCGATGAGCTTAGTAGATTTGATGTATTTCTTCGTTTACGTCTTGTTTTGATTTTTTCCTTCTTTTTATCTTTCACTCCTTGTGGACTTGTTTGATAAATAATTTGTAGACTGAGATTTGTGAAAAAAAAAAGATATGTATAGTGAACTCTGTTTCTTCTCATATCCATTTACCATCTTGGGTTTTGTTATTTCTACATGGCTGTAGTAAATGGTTGCCTGAAGTTTCTGATAAGCAACCAAAGTGACTTTTTCGATCTAACTTGCATGTTGTATTGGGATGGCATAGAAGAATATGTGTACGGCCGTTATATAACTTGGAGAATCGACCTCAGGAATCGTCACACTGATGGGTTTGAAGAGCATTAAAAGCTGATTTGGTCTTGGAATCTAGTGACTTGGAACAGCTGGTAAGCAATTTGCGTTGTGTATGGTATCGCAAACTGGATTTAAAGTTAGCAAGGAACATAAGAGGCACCTCTGTTGCTTGCGTCCTTTTCCTTGTTGGAATTGCTTTCTTTCTCTATAAGCAACTAAAGCAAACAATTTCCTAATGTAATCGTAGGAATAGTCTTTTAGTCACATTCATGTGCATTTGGTTCTGTTGGAACATCCGTCTCTTTAAAGACACTGTATGTTCATCTTTATTGGAATATAAAAACAAATGTTAAGACATTTCTTATCAGCTTAAGCTTTTGCAAAGATCCGAAGAGTGACATGATATCATAGTCGCATTAGGAGTTTGGGAAAATTGTTGTGCTAACACCTCTAGCTTGAACTCTCTCTCTCTAATAATAGAAGGAATCTTTAATCTTTTTGCTAAAAATTGGTACTTCTTGTGACGGAAGCCACTTTTCTTTTTCTGTCTTTTTAAGACTAAATGGTTGTTTGGATTGTATTGATTTGGATACTCTACATGCATCTCATGGTGACATCTTTCTGTTCCATAAAGCAATTGGCTATAATCCACAGATTAAATTTCTTGTCTAATTACGACCTGCCGGCTCAACAAGTGGGCCTTATGCTCATTATCATGTATTGGTATGTATATCCATATTTATTCACTTTCAAAATACTTGTCGTTCTGAAAAGGACGACGCTCGTTTATGTCATGGCCATATGTCATGGTTGTTGAGATAAAAGAAAACTACGCAAGAAGGTTTCAAGAGAAAATTTTGGCGATGCTGACATAGGAAGAAGGAAAAGAAACAGCAGCCAACAAAAGGAACGTCACAAGTTAAGATCCCTCGAGCTATTGGGTCGAAAACTATTTTAATATTGGCCTTTCCACTCGTCCTAGGGTCGTTACAATTACACGTCTTTATTTATTTATCTTTTTTTTTCATGTGCTTATTTTCTCTCTTTTTCTACCTCAATACTGCCAAAAAGTACATAAATGCTTTTTCTAGTATAAATCTTATTTCAGTAGATTCCTGGGTTTTCCCTATATTTGGGATATTGAGGAATTGGAATTTTTTTACTTTATTTCTATTTGGGTGCTTGGGGGGTGGTATATGAATGGACAACGGTTCTTAGATAACTAAAGAGCTGATTTTAGTGGGATAGAGCTCTTTAGTCACTTGAGCAAAAAAAATCAGTTAAAAAAGATCAAGGAAGTCAGCTGTAGTTTTGGACTAAATATGACAAAACAGTATTTCTTTGTGGAAAAAGTAAATGTATATAGGGACAAAAAGAGTTCATTTTTAAGCATACGATCTTAGATGGTTACTGTTAAAAGAGGCAAGTTACTGGTCAACTAAGAAGTCAAACCAGGAGATTAGAACCAAGATTTTTGTTGGACAAAAGAGAATGTCTTTAAAAGTAGGAATAATCCTAACAAGTACCACGAGTAAGCTTGCTTGAAGATGGGGTGGTAAGGTTACTATCGGTGGTGGGATTACGTTTTCTTTTGTTAACAAACAAACTTGGCTGTGACGATAATTCCCCCCATGTGAAAGATAGACATGAAAGTTTGGTGGAGGTCTTCTGCCCAAAGTCATCACTTAAATTTGACCTGAAAATAAAAGAAATAACAAGAATATTTATACAAACACTGACTGTAGTTGACGTGGCAGCCTAATCTCAAATGACTTGGAATTGTTTTGTAAGTTGTCAAGTGGAGTGGAATTTAATTACTCATTTATTTTTTGGGGTACATGTGGGTATATGGTTATTATGGTTTGAAATGCAAGACAAAATGATGGCCTAAGAGATGAGCAACGAGACAGACAAAAAAAGTGGGTCTGATCAGACTTGTCTGGTTTGTCCTTGCCATTACAACATCTTGAAGCAAAGTGATGGTAAAGTTTGGCCAAAAAGATTGTAGTCAATTGTGACTCTAAAGATATCTATGTTTCTTTCTTTTTTTTTTTTTAATTTTTTTTATTATAATAAAGATATTCATGTTTCGTTTATGTAAAAATTAGACATTTGTGAAACTCAGGTAAACTACTGTCATTGTGATGTGATAAATTAAGCAAATGACCGGAATCAATAAAAGAGGCACTTGAGAATTCATTGAAAAAGGAATGAAATTAAAAGGGAGAGGAGGAATGAGTTTTAATGGCATGGTCTAGCTCTTGTATGATTCAAGACAATTGAGATTACTTTTATGGGCTCTGTGTGATCTATGCAATGGATTGGGGTCTAATTTTCTCTATTTTGTTAAGGGCTGACTAGCTATTTGACCATTTTTTGTCCAAAATTTAGTATTAAGTTCAAAATTTAACTAATATGTAGTTTTGAAAATTTGTTTTATCAAAATTTTCAATTGTCAAATCTTAATAGCCTTTTTCTTATGCATAAATTACGTTGCATTACTTTATTAGTTTATCTTTAGTGTTCAGATTTTATTTTGATATTTAGACAGAAATGTTTTTTGTGAACTTTATGTAATATATTTATTGAAATATCCTTATTATGCAACAAATAATTTTGTTTTTTTTTCCTTTGTTTTCCCCTTAAAATAAGATTTAAATGTATAACCGTAATATACCACATTTCATATTATTAACCGTATAAATATATCCATCACTATATTCTGTGGCTATAAATTTTTAACTTTTTCAAAATTATAAATAGAATAATACTAAGCATCCTAATTAATATCCCACGTTGTTTTTTTTTTTTTAAAGTGGGGCTTAACTAATGACCACCAATTACTACAAATTAAAGGAAAATAACACACACACACTCTACCAAGGCTCGAACCCCTGACCCCCCCAAACTTACACACACATCCCACAAGCCTTGGACCAACTGAGCTAACCCCAGTTGGCATATCCCACGTTTTTAATACTAATATGTAGCATATAAGTTGTTACTATTCATTCGGTAAATGTTATTAAATATATTTGTGGTAAGTTTTAATACATTAATTCAATAGGGAGAATTTACAGAAGGGAGTCTATTAAATTCTCATGATGAAAAAAGGAACTCATAAAATATTTTCAAAACTATTCCTCATTGCTATGTCACACATGTAAAATTACTTGAATACCCTATTCCCTAATAAACTCTAAAATACATCCTTCGATAACAAACCCCAGACTACTTTTGCCACTACCGCCGCCCGATCCTGACTCTGACCCCGGTGGCGCCTTCGCTTGAATAAGGTCGAAAAATTTCGATAGGGATCGAACTTGTTCTGATGCCTCTCCCACTTATTCTAATCGATTTTCAATTAGGGTCGAAGCCACCGGTTGAAAATTTTCGACTGGTATTCGACTGGGTCGAATAACCGTTCAACCGTAGTTAAATATTTTCGACACTAGTCGAACATGGCCAGCTGCCTTCCCAGCACCACATCCTTCATTTTTGATTTTTTCGACTTAGTCGAAAATTTTCGACTCGGGTCGAGTTAGGGCTAATTTTGGAACTCCAAAATTTTCATTAAATGATAAGGCAATAAAAGTCTTAGTTTTGTAAATGGTTAATATGTTGTCCTTTTTTCACCACATATATTAAAAGAGAGTCAAAGTTGATAATGTCCCATTTAATAACGACAATTCACATACCACGTGTGTATTGGTATCAAAAATTAGGATAATATATAGTTGAGATACATTGTGACTACTCGTTACTAATATTGTGACAATTCTAAAAAAGTCATTTGAAAAAGAACTCCAAAAAGGTCGTTTTTGCATTGGAAAAAAGACCGTCGTAAGAGTATCTGGGCTCAAAATGACTATTTTATTTCTCCTTTTTAAAATGATTTTTTCACATAATTTTTGACAAGTTCAGAAAAAGTCATTATATAAAAAAAGGAAAAAAAAATTCATGAGAAATGGAATAGGCTAGGAATATTTTGGATTAAAATGACATTTTAGGAGTATTTTAAGAACTGATTTTTTTTCTATAAATGTCACAATGTACACTGATAGGTGTCAAAATATCAGTGATTGGGTTGCAATATTAGCGATGACTGATTATAGCCTCTAAAATGTATGATCATATATTTTTGATTTTTCTAGAACTATTAGCGGTCACAAATCACTACTCGCCACACAATTCTAAAAAAATCATTTTTCAGAACTCTTATAAAATCCATTTTAATCCAAACTACTCCTAGCGAGATCCATTTTCCAAGAGTCATTTCCACCTCAGTGATTCCTAGTCAGGTCCAATTTCCCGTGGGCATTTCTTGTTCGGAGCCCATTTTTTAATAGGTAATAAAGCTTCAGCCCAATTTTGATGAGTAAGTAGCTTAAAGTCCCAGACAAAAAAAAACCAGCCCCCTTATTTGTCTTAACCACGTACCAGTGAAGTATAACACTCCCAAAAGGCCCAAGTATTTAGACAAAGATGCTACCTTCTAGGTTGACTAATGACTATTGAGTATTGAATATAAGATAGAGAGAGGGAGAGATTTGGTTGAACTTGGAGTTAACGAGTATAAATTGGCTGAATTACAGTAAAATTAAGCTCCCATATTTGAGCAGAGATTGTGCATTTGATTTTCTTAGGTGTGTTAAGAGTTGAATACCGGACAAAGATTAATCACCTTCTGTGTTGACAAGTGAATTAGACAGATTTGTTTTAAGACTTTTAACACCTGAGGTGGGAAGAATTTAGAGCATATTAATTATAGTAAAACCGAGCTATTTTTTTTTTCTAAAATTTTATTATGAAATTTATACATAAATTGGTATATCTAAAATTTGAACTCTACCTCTCACACACTGATTAAGAATCTTAGACCGATTGAGATATTTTATACGAAAAGAGAAATATATTAAATTTTGATATATATATATTTTAAATGTGTTCTTCCTTACTTGAAGTTGTATGGTGGCATTATATTTGGCATGTTGGACATTGTATTAGATTTTGGCATTTACTTTGGCCTATTAACTTCCGTCTTGAGAAATCCATTCCTCCATATATTTTCTTGTATTTACTGTAGGGAATTTCATAACTTTGAATGCTGGATCCTCTGCTTCGGCTAAATCAGCCGCTTCTCTGCTTGTGCTGTTATAGGGCGCTGTCATTTATTTTTGGTAGGTTGATATTTTAACTAACATTATTGTTAATTTATGCTTGACGTTCCCTCAGTTTATTGTCGGTTTTTCTAAGTATTTTTGTCCTTTTTCAATAGTGAATATTACAATATTATGTTAAAGTTAAATTTATTTAATACAGTATAATATATACTTTTTTCGGTATTAAATAACGCTCTCTGTATTGTATTAAATTTATTCCTGTATTAAATAATACAATACAAAAGCACAACCAAACATAATATTATATTTAATTAATGTAATACAGAGTCATAACAATACGACTTAAAGTCGCTACTTAGAGAACACATCAACCTATTTTAAAAATTGCATTATGCCCCATTGCTCCGCAATGGACTATAAAAGTTGGAGCTATGGTCCATAAGGAAAACAATGACTTACCAATTTTTTCAAAACTANTGTATTCACAAATCTCAAACTAGCCTAAGAAGAAGCTCAATTAATTTAGGCCGATTAATATGGTAACACATAGATCCATCCAGGCAATTAATCGGTTTGAACTTCGAACATCTAACGTCAAGCAAGTCTTGGTTGTTATTTGCTCCTAAGTTTTTGTCATAATTTAAGGCCAAGACAATATTGGTGGTTGTGATCTTGAGTTCATTTTTGTTGGCCAATTTTACGGGACTTAGAATAGGCCGAAACCAGGACATTGATACACTAAATTGGACCTTAGTAGATGCATGGGGTTTAAACTTCAATCTAATGGGGACTTCTTTTATGACAAATAATAATACATATAGAATATTGAAGAAAGGAGTTAATGATTAGATATTATAGCGTGGAAATTCAAGATACGTCTGATTTAACGTGGCTGATTATGAACTAATATTTGAAACTAAATCTATGTCAACAAAGTTTACAAAAATGACAACCATTTCTTATTTTGTTCTTAGTTTCATAATTATGGATAATGATTTCTTAGATAACGTAAAATACGGAACGAACTTTGAAGAATATTCGGACTTGCATTATGTGGTCCTGGTTGATCTTCCATAAATTGAACACTGAAAATAATGGCACTTTCTAACAAACCAATCATTGGGATCATTAAAATACAACTTGCTTTTGGTCTTTCACTTCCACATATATAGTTACATATGTGATCATACGAACCACACACATATATTATTGACTACCAAAACGAAAAGTACAATTAATATAGACCAATTATACAATATAATTAAATCCTATACATTCCATATAAGTTTTCATCCACGTACCACTTAATTCTATGCGTATGTGAATTTTATACATATTTCTCTCCAGCAATTCGATATGGAATACCACATTATTACTACACTTTTGAAAATCTTCCGTGACCCAAAAAGAGTTTGAAACTATAAGCAATCAAAATCATTAACATAATTTTCACGTTAATTATATGTGTCTCCAAGGTCTCTCTGCGAGGCCAACACATTCATAATGCCTATAACAATCCACAAGATGGTCAATAGTCAACCCCGCAGCCTGCATGAAGGAATGCACAATAACGGGCCCCACAAGACGAAACCCACGCTTCAACAAGTCCTTGCTCATGGCTTCAGCTTTTGGGGACCTTAGAGGAACATTTCTAGGGTACTTGTATCTGTTGATTACTGGCTTGTGATTCACGTAACTCCAAATGTAGTTGCTAAAAGATCCAAATTCTCGAACAACCTAAATACAAAGTTGAAAAGAGGCTACCCTTATCAATATACCATGTGTATTTGTACTAACACTACTATTTGTGGCAACACTTTTTGTATGTACTTAAAATTTACTTGGTTATAAACACTGTCACACTTGGTGGTAGTTGTGTGTTGTATGAAATTATTTGAGCATAGAAGATTAGAGGGTCGGAGGGTTTGCCTTTAATATGCATTTGGCATTGTCTACTATGCATCTCGCTCTGCTTTCAGCCAACATGATTGCTTTGTCTGATGATATATCCGCGATATCTTTGTCCCCCATTTTGGCAACGGTGCTTGGATCAAACCCATAAAAAGCTTCCCTGAAAACTCATGTGCCATGAACGTAATATGTGCAAAGCTCTACAGATAATGTCAAATGAAGCACGTTCGAAAATTTCCATTTTTTTTTAAATATATCAATGAGTGAAAGTATATTTATAGGAGATTAAGGCATATAAATTCATAAATATGACAAAAATTTCATATGGTAAATGAATTGTGGAATATCACATAGGGCACACAATTATATGAAGCAGGGAATTATATAATATCAAATTAATGAATATCATTTGGTCATATATATGTATATTAAAGGATACCTAAATAGCTCCCTTCTTTTGAGAATTTCAGTCCAATTGTAGTCCATCAACATGCCAGACATTGCAAGCAGCTCAAACAGTTGACTGTTAGGGTATAGTCATAAGAATTGGTCATCATAACACTTTGATTAATGGTGAATATTACATCCCTTGAGTTAAAATTTCGAAGGGACTTACTTGTCATCATAGACTGGAACTCCCCAACACTCGTCATGAAATGCTACGTAAACTTTATCTGCGTAAAACCTTTTTGTCAGTACACATCGATCCAAATTAACATTATATACTATATTTCGTTAATAACTATATTACATTATAGAAATTTCAAGCCAAATGTATGTAGTATTATATATTTACATGTACAAAGGTTACAAGACAAAGTAGGTGGAGACGCCGAAAAGTGCCCATAACTAACAAAATAGGCGTAAAATAATTTCTATATTCAACAACCTCTTGCTCTTGTAGGATTAGTATATAATTGACTTTCTTATACTATTCCTTTTAATCATTGTCTGGAGTACTAACATATATAGAACAAGTTCTATGTTCGTAACAAATATAAGTGGATAACGTTATCAAGGATAACTTAATATTATTTAGCTTTTTGATCGAACTATCTTAACCGCCGATAGTAGGCAGAACAAAATTCTTTAATTTTCTTTTTTATTCAAGTAAATTAAACATTAAGAACTTTTCTTTAGATTCCCACTAGTACACAACTGCCATGGCTATATTGTCTTTTAATGTCTCTTTCCTTTATAAGCAGAAATGGACTTAAGATCTTCCCCTACATTGAAATTTCAGCAGCAATATTTGACACCAAAGTCCAACGCAAATGATGATCTATATCTATATTCACATTAAAGATGAACTTTCAAAGGAAATTAATTAAAAGATAGATAGATAAATCCAAGTTCAGAAAACAATTCATCATCTGATCTGGTCAATGGTCATTATTAATCAGCTAGCATTGTTGACATGATATGAGTCTTATCTACCACAATTCACAACCAGCCACATATTCATATTATCAGCTGGAACTAGATTCCTCTTGTTTTAATTAGACTTTCCCCTCATAACATTACTGGTTTTTATTTTGGTTTTGCCTTAAACAAACAACTCACTATCCAAAAACACAAAGCTAAATTAAAGCAAATGAAAAATTCTTTATAAACTTAACTGATAATATATATTACAATGAAAAATACTATCAACAGACGCGTTTTTCACTGTTAAGTGGTGCGGGTTCTACGTAAGTTTCACTATATAAAACCCACTAAAATTAAGCACCTACGTCATCCGATAGACTTGTCTTTCTTGAGCAAAGCTTATATTACCATTCTATAAAACCTATAATAACCATAAATAAAAAAGTACATACCACTGTTCTTTGTTATCCAATTGCACCTCTTCAATTCTGCTGGATCAATATTAGCAATATCCTGAGTTTGTTGCTGACCATTTTTGGGAGATGGCGCTTCTCTCCTTCGAGCTGGCGGCGCAATCAAGCGGAGAGCTAAAGAAATCTTTTGATCGAGAGGAGAACCGAAATCCGTAAGAGATGAGCTGTCGTTCGAGTTCTCTGACAGAGACAAGGACAACGAGGAGGAGAGGGAGAGAGACGAAGAGCTTTTCTGAAGACCAATTGGGTAGATTCTCTTGAGGTGTCTAGACAACTTTAAGCTCGGGCTTGTAGGACTCTTCATCTCCTCTTTTTCATTAAGATTTGCTTGTTTTCTCCCATTTGCCTTTGACATGATCATTGTGAGGAAGATTATACAAAGGCATGCATAAAAAACACTTGTGACATTTGTTACTTATGTGTGCGTATGTATATATATGGGTGTTAGGGGGTGGATGTGTTAAACCAATATGCAATGGGATTTAGTATATAGTCTATATAAGATTATTGATTTTGAGGAGATTTGCCGAGTCTTAAGAAGTTGGTTGGTGAAGTGTGAGCTTCTAAATTATAGGTTACCATTATTTGCTCCTTAGTTTTCAAGCAATATTCATAAAGAAGTGTACAAGGACTAGGAAAGACCCCGTTCAATAAAAATTTAATAATAATTCACATCATTTATAATATATCACCTGAAATCTAGTAATATTTTATAAATTATTTTTCTACTCTTTTTAAAAAAAAATAGTAAGAGGGGAAAAAATGAGACTAATTAATGATCATGGACCCATCTATTAGTCTAAATGCCAAATGATTTAAAGTACATCATTGGATTACTCTCTCAACAACAAGATTAGGACAGAATATTCTAAGATTATGCAGAGAGCTTGTCAGGATCCATATAGTTCCATATGTATTATCCTATAATCCACATTAGTAATATTAATCACCTATTTAGGCATGACACACCTGTCATGAGCTAAGTGGTAATTAAATAACTTGATTTCTTCTTCTTCTTCTTTCTTTTTTTTTTTTTTTTCAACTTGAAGTATACTATGAGAATTGGAATATTAATGCAAGGTAAAATAATTAAATGATTATCAAACTCAAAAAATAACAAGTGATAGAAAATTATTTGGCAATTTGTTTGACTATTGTAGGTGGTCTCATTGTTTATTTTTCGAATAAGTACATTGCAACAGCTTAATTAAACGTTCACATATATGATATGGGTTTAAGTCTAGGTAAGCTTGTTTGTCTAAACTATCTAAAGATTCACAATTAAAATGCCTGTAATTGTTCATAAAAACAAGGATATGTGTCCAAGTCCAATTTACCACCAAAATATTCCATTTCCTGCATGAAGATTAAGAAGTCACAACAAAATATCATTGTTGCTTCAAATGGTGAAGGTAGAAAAAGCATGGCATATTTAAGTTGTAGGGTTATATTGACAGGCTCTAGTTAATGAATATATATATATAGGCTTTCCCTAGTTATAAATTATTCTAGTTGTCGTGTTTGTCTCAGCGCAATTCAAATGGGTCCATAACATTCTTAAGTCCTACTCCTATGCCCCCCAAGTTCTGAGGCATACCTTTTGCCAACAAGGAAAAAGATATCTCATCCATATACATTCTTATTCCTAGTTCTTGTATCTCTCTTCTGTGGATATTTCATGTCTTTTGTTTCTCTGGAAGAAATACTCATGTTGAAGAGATTGACTTATGCGGATTATACCATTCTTAATGTGATTTCTCACACCATACTGTCCATGATTGTGTACAAATTTCAAAAAACTAGTTTCTTAGCCAAGCGTGGCCTTATATAGAAATCAACCATCAAGCAATTCCTTTTTTACCTAGATTGGGAGAGTGAAGATTTGAACTTAAGATTTTCACATTGAGAAAAGATGTGAAGTATGAACTACCATAATATTAATACGAGGAATGCTAGCAATACTTCCTTTTATATTTACTTTTGCACTCTCTTAATCTCACTGCTTGACATGTGGAGTCCACTATGGTTTGTTATATTATTAAAATATTAAACTACATAGTGGAATTCATGTATCAGACATAGAGACTAGAGAGTGAAAAAAAATGAGGAAAAAAATACATTTAGCACTTCTATATTAATATTATAGGGGCGCGACAGTAGGGGCGCCCCTACGTAGGGCCCTGTCTATTTACCGTTGGATGAGAATCTGTATATAAATAGATTCTCCACAGATTCCCGTTATTCTCCACAGATTCCCATCCAACGATAATTAAGGCATGATCCTACGTAGGGACGCCCCTACCGTAGCCATCCCCTTAATATTATCTACCATAATATTTGCACAATATTAAAATTAAGAAAAAATGAATCTATTATCCAAACACATGAAATTAGAATATTGGCAATAACAATTTAGGTGATTGTATAATTTATTCTTTAACGATTTTTGGGGTTGGGGATTGAATCCATATGTCAGACCACACTATTTTATGGTAGGTTTATCTAGCCACTCTTGTTTTTTTTTTCTTTTAACTTTATGGTTATAATTATTTTTGTATTTCAATTCTATCCTAAATTTTTATGTTATTAGATTTTATGACAACTGAGGTGGGGGATTTGAACTCTTATAATCTCAACATTGATGGTGTACGTGGATACCAATCAAGTTAAACATGTTTTTATCATTATTAGTAATTTACATCCTAATGATTTTGTTTTTTAATTTCAGTCTTGAGAGTTCTATTCTACCGTGTCCTACAGCACGGTGGAGTGACGTCCTCTCTCTCTCTCTCTCTCTCTCTCTAATTTTTACAAATTTTTTTATTTTAATATGCTGGGCCTGAAATAAAAGTATAAAACATTCACAAAACAATGGCTATTCGGAAAATGCTTGTAAAAACAGGAAAAATTTGCCGCGAAAGCAACGGCATTATTCTAAAACCCTAAAACTACTCTGTAAAACCCTAAAATCAAATCTCCAATTGGGTATTGTGTGATGTAATCCTCTCTCAACGCTGGTCTATCAATTTTCGATCTCTACAAAATTCAGGCAAAAATTTTCTCAGGAAACAAACAGTTTTTCTTGTCTCTACTTTTGCCCTGTCCCCAAATGCCCAAATTCCCATGCCCAATCACATCCACCGATGGAAGAAGCCCCTCATTTTCGTGCAAAAATCTCGAATTCTGTCCTCATTGAGTTCCCTGATTTTCACCAAACCCTCTGTATCGGCCGCAAAGGTCGACAACGACGACGACCCCATTGTTCAAAAAGACAGAGACGCTGTTTCTGAAATCCTTTCCGGTTTGAAGAGCTTGGGCTTGAGAAGTTTTCTTGGTGGGGATTACTTCAGAACCATTTTCTCTACATTGAATCAACCTCAGGTGGATTTGGTTATTGATAGTTTGAGAGCTGAGAGCCCGGATTTTGCTTTGGGTTTCTTCTTTTCGTTGAGTAATGTTTATGGGTTTCGACATTCGACGTTTTCCCGGCTCGTCGTTTCTCATGTTTTGGCGTCGAAATGTTGGTTCGAGGAATTGCGCTTGGTTATAAAGCAAATGGTGGAGGAGGAAGGTATTGCTTTTTAGACATTTCTTTAGTGACATTAATTTCTTGTATTGTGTAAGTCCTTAATGACATAGATGGTAGTACGATTTTGAGATTTCGGTTTAACATTCTTGAAGGGTGAAGATTTATTTCAATTGAGACTGTATTGGGTTAACCTGAGTGGAGGTTTCTGCAATCATATGGTAACTGAATAATGTTTGTAATTTGACATTTCCCAAAGTTTATCCACTGAGTAATTGAGAACAGAAAATTGATTTTACTCGCAGTTCTAATTCTGTTGGTTTCTGGCAAAATCTGTCTTTTCGAGTAATAGCTTTCGGGTATTTCTACGTGACCGCACGATATTAGCTAATGAGAAAGTCGTATTAGTTTTTATTTGCTTTGTTTAATTTACTTTTTGTTTTTTGTTTTTTTTTGAGGGATGTTTTGATTTTGTGTTCGTTGAAGAAGTTGTATACTGTGTACTTATCAAATTTGTGAATATTTCTTATAGGCTCTGGTTCTGCATCTTCAGTTTGTGAGCTGCTTTTGGATAGATTTGGGGACTGGGATGCAAATGGGGTGGTGTGGGATATGTTGGCATTTGCTTATTCAAGATCTGAGATGGTTCATGATGTGCTCTTTGTTCTTGCTAAGATGAAAGACTTGAACTTGTATGTTTCATTGTCGACCTATAACTGTCTGTTGTACAACTTGAGGCATACAGATATCATGTGGGATGTATTTGATGAAATTAAATCCAGTGGAATTCCTCAAAATGAATACACAGACTCCATACTCATAGATGGTCTATGCAAGCAATCGAAGATCGAAGATGCAATTTTGTTCCTGAGGAACACTAAAGAGAAGGAGCCTGGACCTTCTTCTGTTTCGTTCAACACAATCATGTCAAGGTTTTGTAAATTGGGTTTTGTGGATGTTGCAAAGTCATTCTTTTGCATGATGTTGAAGTATGGACTACTTCCTGATTCGTACAGTTACAATATTATCATTCATGGGCTATGTGTAGCAGGGTTGATGCAGGAAGCATTAGAGTTCACAAATGACATGGAGAAGCATGGAATGGAGCCCAACATAGTAACCTATAACATTCTTGCTAAAGGGTTTCATTTACTTGGTCTCATGAATGGAGCTCGGAAGGTTATTCAGAACATGTTGCTTAAAGGGTTGAATCCAGATCATGTGACGTATACAATCCTGATATGTGGGTATTGTTATGCAGGAGACATTGGGGAAGCCCTGAGGTTGCATGACGAGATGCTATCACGTGGTTTTCAGTTGAGTGTCATGTTGTATGGTGTATTGCTTAGCTGTTTGTGTAAAAGTGGACAGGTTGAAGATGCTTTGAGATTGCTTTATGAAATGGAAACTGTAGGCTTGAGACCAGATCTAATAACGTATTCGATCGTAATCCATGGCCTCTGCAAACAAGGGAATGTTCAAAGGGCTAGCCAACTTTACAAGGAAATGTGCTTGAAGGGAATATTCCCCAATAATTTTGCACCCCGATCTATTCTGTTGGGTCTATGTGAGAAGGGGAATATCTCTGAAGCAAGGGAATATTTTGACACTCTAACAACGACGGACTTGGTGTACGATATTATTTTGTATAATATTATGATTGATGGGTATGTGAAAATAGGTAATATTTTGGAGGCTGTACAGTTGTACAAACAAATAATAGAAAAAGGGATCACTCCTAGTATTGTCACTTTCAATACTCTTATTTATGGATTCTGTAAAACTGGAAATCTTGCTCAGGCTTGCAACCTTTTGGATATAATCAGGCTGCGTGGATTGGTACCAAATGTGGTTACTTATACTACTCTCATGAATGCCTACTGTGAAGAAGGAAACATTGATGGCATGCTTAAATTGCTACGGGAAATGGAAGTAACAGATGTGACACCAACTCATGTAACTTACACTGTAGTTATCAAAGGACTTTGCAGACAGTGGAAGCTGCAAGAGGCTTTCCAGTGGATTGAGAACATGTATTCTAAGGGTTTAGTTCCAGATCAAATCACATATAATACTGTCATCAATTATTTTTGTAAAGCTCGGGACTTTACAAAAGGTTTTCAGTTACTCAATGACATGTTATTGCATAATCTTGAGCCAACTCCTGTTACATACAATATTCTCTTGAATGGTCTCTGTGTATATGGTGACTTAGAGAATGCTGACTGTCTCATATGTTTTCTCGAGGAATACAATGTCAATCTTACAAAAGTTGCTTACACCACAACAATTAAAGCTCATTGTGCTAAGGGCGAGGCACGTCAGGCAATGAGGCTCTTCCATCGAATGGCAAACAAGGGGTTTGAAATATCAATCAGAGATTATAGCGCCGTGATAAATAGACTATGCAAAAGAAGTCTAATTACTGAAGCAAAATATTTTTTTAACATGATGTTGTCTGATGGCATTGCTCCTGATAGAAAACTCTGTGAGGTGATGCTTAATTCGTTTCATCAGCTTGGTCATCTCAATTCAGTATCGCAGATTTTTGCTGAGATGATCAAATCTGGCTTCGTTCTTGGACAAGACTAGGAGAAGAGAAACTAGTTGCCTGATACAGTTCACTGAACGAGGTAATGGTTTGCATGTTAATAACGAACTTCTCATTCGCCTTTTGAACTCAAAAATAAGTTGGACCATTAACTGTATGCACCTTTTGGCAGGATGGAAATGGTCTAATACTATCAGCATCATCTGAAGGGTTACCACTACAGAACCTGCCTATATACAAAGTCAAGAGTCATCAAGGTAAATAAATACAATGACAGTGAGAACACGGAAAACAAACCTTTCACCTGAAAAGAAACTAAACAGTGCAAAAACTAATTATATTTGTTAGGCAAACCTATTAGAGAATCCGAAAGAATGTCTGGAGTTCGATGAAAAAGATAACATGAATCGGTCATGTTTGGTACACTGTATAAGGACTCTGTATTGTATTAATTAAACATAATATTGTGTTTAGTTGTGCTTTTGTATTGTATTATTTAATACGACATCAAATTTAATATAATTCAGAGAGTATTATTTAATATAGAATAAAATATTTTTATTACACTGTATAATTTTAACTTTAACGTAGTATTGTGCAATACTCACTCTCCTCACTTTTTCTATTCTTAATTTCTCTCTTATCACTTTCTCTCTCACGTCACTTTATCTTTTCAAAAGTGGTATTTTTCTAAATAAATTTTTGAAAGTGATATTTTTCTAAATTTATATCTAAAAAGTGGTTTTTTCGTAAATAAATTTTTTAAAAGTGATAATTTTACAAGTGGTATTTTCCTAGATATTTTTTAAAAATAATATTTTTCTAAGTAAATTTTAAAAAATTGTATTTTTCAAAATTAACTTTTTAATACAACATCTTAATACAAATGTAACACCAAACATAGTACTGTAATAGAATAATACAATACAATACATCAATAAAGTACAATACAAAAGTTATTTAATTGGAAGAATCTTTGGGGATAAGATATTGTTCAATCTTGGCACGGTGGAATATATGATTCAGTATGGAAAGATGTTGATAACTTGATGCATTCAATAATCTTGACATATCTCATACTTCACCCGCCTTATTGCCATTCACACCCTCATTTTCCACAGGCTTCCGGAGCTGTTGCAGTCTCTCACAAGCTCATTCGAGTCGTTCAAAGAGCTCCAACCATTGCGATCTGCCAAAAGTGCCTTCTCTCTCAACTCTTTGGCTCGCATTTTCTCAGGAGCATCCTTACTTATTGACCTAGCAATCACCTTTCTGAGCTCAGCTGGGTCAGTCAATCCATGAGCCTCCTTGCACACCCTGGCACCGCATGCCTGTCCTCCAAAAGGAGCCTGGTGTTCTCATGCTGATCAGCCTCCATCGGCCACCCCAGTATCCTTCCACCATCAAGATCCACCCTCAGTGACTTAGAAACCCGCCCACAGCTTGGTGGCTCGGTATACAACAGCTCTTGTTCCCAATCCTTTATCACCAATCCCCTTTTGCCAGCCTCCCGTCAAACCCAGTATCTGATAATCTAGCTGAGATGATCAAATAAAAAATGATTCTCAAGAGTGAAGCCCGTTACGAATGGAGAAGAGCTACCAGTTGGCTGATGCATTTGTTCTGTGAAAAAGTTAACAGCGTGCATATTAACGAACTTGTGTATACCTTTGAACTTAAAAACAAGTTCGACCTATAAGAACGCACAGCAGCTTGGCTGTGATGGAAATGATAGACTGTTTGAAGGGTTAGCAATACAGAAGCTTCTCAGTACTGCATAACTATGCACACTAATGAACTCCTTGTGTACGAAGTCGAGAGTTATTCAAGGTACATATTATGTTTTTTCACATTCTGAAGTGCTTTATATATATATATATGTTATATGTTTATTTATATATTTTTGAGGTGGAGGTGGGGCAACTCCACTGCCTTAGAAGCTTCTTTAAAACAACAAAAAAATACAACTAGATAGGGAGAACTTAAAGAAACCAAGTGAACAGAACCACTTAAAAAAAAAAAAAAAGAGTTTCTACCAAATTTGTTCTGGAAAGTTATAAAAGAAATAAAAAATGTTAGAATTAGATGAATTCTATTATTACAGAAAGCGAACTTCTAAATTTTTTCGTTTCTTCTCTGTATTCTATCATTACAGAAAGCAAACTTCTAAAGTTTCTCATTTCTTCTCCTCACGTTACTGCTAATGATTACAGGAATACAGCATAATCTGTCTTGTCTCGTATCTCTTATTTCACTGTAAGAAGTGACTTTATTTATTTGAGAATTTCTTTGGAGGTAAGATAGAGTTCAATCTTGGTATTGTGGAATATGATTCAGTAAGGGAGATTTTCACTTGTTGCATTCATAATCCTCTTGCTGTATTCGTAATCTTGATGTATCTTGCGCTGATTATATTGATGAGATAAGTGAGTGACTACATTGATTCCTTAAGCAGCTCTTATTCAGTCGACCATACAATCTTAGAATAAGAAACATGCTCGGCAAAATCTTATTTCCGTACAATCCGAAACACAATTATTATATGCATACAATTCTCATTTCATTCCTCTACTACGTCGTTTGCTACGGGCTTTCGGAGGTGGCGCAACTCTCTCACAAGCTCATCCAAGTTGTTCAAAGTGCTCCCACTTCCGCTCACTGCCGCAAGAGCCTTCTTTCTCAACTTTTTGGCTCTCATTTTCTCTGGAGCATCCCCACTCATCAACTGGGCAATCGCGTTTCCCAGCTCAGCCGGGTCGGGCACTCCTTCGGCTCCCTCGCACGCTCTCACGGCCACACCTATGTCCTCCACAAGCAGCCTGGCGCTCACGTGTTGGTCAGCCTCCATGGGCCACCCCAGTATCCTAACCCCAGCCACCACCCCCTCCAGCGTCGAGTTCCACCCGCAGTGACTTAGAAACCCGCCAACAGCTCGGTGGCTCAGTATGAGCACCTGTGGGGCCCAACCATTTATCACCAATCCCCTCCTACCCACCCTCTCCTCAAACCCATCTGGAATGACGTCATCCCCGATAGCAACCTGCTCGGTTTTGCCCGTTTTCACGACCCAGATGAACTGGACCCCACTCCTTTCAAGCCCGGAAGCCAAGGCCTCCATTTGTTGCCTCTTGAGCACCTTCTGACTCCCAAAACAAACATAGAGTACAGAGTCATCAGGACACTCATCAAGCCAAGCCACAACATCAGCACAATTGTGATTGTTCTCAAGATCAGGTCTTTCCTCAATACCAAGTAAGCTTAAGGGCCCAACCCCGTAGACTCTCCGGTGGCCAACTTTCTTCCTCAAGTATCTCAAGTACTCACCTTCCAAACCATCAAAGGTATTAAAAACACACCCCCAACTGGAAAAGTTTGCGATAAGGCTGTCTTTAACGAAATCAGTCTCGGGTTTTGATTCCCTGCAACGGAGAAACACGCTAGGCAAATGTTCTTCCTTGAAGGACGGCGATCCGGGGAGATCAGGAAAATCAACGGCCGAGGAAGAACTCTCCTTGAGGGCACTCAGAAGACTCCAGCATTCATCGAGAACAGAGCATACAAAGGCCCCCGAGGAGAAGAAGGCGATCCTGGGGATATTAATCCGGCGGGCCAAGTGGAGTGTCCACCCGAGGAAGAAGTCGGAGACAAGGGCAACAGGGGGATTTGGGTGGGACTCGAACCATTGGATAATGGGGTCCTGGAGCTTGCCGAGGGCGTTGATGATGGGGATGTTTCCGGGGTTGCCGATGTCCCTGACGTTCTCGACGCCAGCGGGTAAGGTGGGGTGGGGTGGGAAGGGGAGGACCAAGGTGTGGATGGTGGTGGGGTGGGCAGAGAGAAGTGGCCCAAGATTTTGGAGGTTCTTGGGGGTGATTATAATGGTGATGACAAAGTCTTGGAGGGCTAGGTGGTGGGTGAGGTCAAGGAGTGGGAGCATGTGGCCTTGGGCTGGGTATGGGAACACCAGAATGTGAGGCTGCTCTGAGCCACTGGTGGCCATGGACGACATGGATTTTCTTGCTCTGCTTTTAGGTGAGCGTGTTCTTTCTCTCAAGTCTCAAGTATCAGAGTAAAGGGCTTCTTCTTTTTTTTTTTTTTTTTCCGCCATTTTTTAAGGTTTTGATGATTTTCATTGTAAATGTTGTTTTCGGTCTGGACAGTTGACTCGTGGCCGTGGACTGTTGATGCGACGTAAATGGCGAGATTCGATTGCTCTCCCTTATTTGTTTATTTATTTATTTTTTTGAGTAGTGCTTCATTTCTGTCTTTACTACTTTGTCGTTGTTTCGTATGTGTTATATGTATGGGCAATTTTATGATTTGTATTTTGGAACTTTGTTCGGATGGTATTTTGTGTTTTGGTTATTATTAATATTGAGTATTAGATTTAATATTTGTTATAAATTTATATTTTGATATTAAATTAAAGTAGTTAATTTATCAAGATAATTTAATAAATATATTCTTAGATACTTTTTTATATGATTTATTTTCAATTTTTTAAACGACATTATGGTAAATTAACTGTTCTAAATTAATGTCAAAGTATTAATTTATAACATCTTTCAAATTAAAGGTCAATGTTAATAATAATTAAAACACAAATTATAATTTGGACAAAATGTTAAAATATAATGTATAAAAGTGATGTTATCCCTTATTATTATTATTATTATAGTTTTCAACTATTCAAATCATAGTACAATAAAACTTCTTTAAATTAATATTGTTGGGACTCAGAAAAAGTATTACTTTATAGTGGTTATTTATTTATTGATAAATAAATAATTATTAATTTATCGATAAATAAATATTTATTAATTTAAAAGAGTAGTATGAACTTGATACTTGCAATTTTTGTTTCCCTACGAGATCTGTATATAAATTAAAATAATAAAAATCAAATATAGTCAAAGTTAATATATGCATAAAAAGAAGCCTAAAAGTACATGTATATACACAAAACTTATTATATATTATTTGTACATAAATAGAATTCTAAAGTTAGTTTTCATGTACATCAAAAAGTTAAGAAATATATATATATATATGATAAATATAGCTTAAAAATTTAATACCTTATAAAGTATAGTATTTCAAAATATTTCATTAATATTGAACAATAATAATAAATAGTCATTAGTTTTATTTCAAGAATCCAAATCATTATAAATATATTCCAAATCATATATTAAATGTGATGTATTCATTATAAAAATTAGAGTATAAGACCGAGTTCAGTTTAAGTACGAATAATAAGTAAACAACTTTAGATGCATTTTGAAAAATAACAAAATTAAGAAAATAGAAGTTATCTAGAAAAAAATTCACAAATATTGTAAATTTCTATATTATTTCTTTATGTATTTAATTAATTATTACTTTATATATTTGATAGGTCTTAAAAGAATTACAAAAAAATCATTATCTTATGCATTTAGCGAAAATATTAATTTACTACATTGATCCGAGTTGGGACCAGAAGATTTTATTATTTAACTGAGGTTATTAATTTATTGAACATTCATTTATCGAGGTCTTACTGTAGTGGTTAAATAATTATGATCCAATAATTTAAAAAAAATACTGTAAATACGTAAAAAAAAATTAACCTACTGGATAATGATCATATATATATATTTGAGTAATCGTTTGTGGTATAGTGTTATTTGTTATATTTATACTCTTTGTTATTATTTTAATTAAGTATTTGGAAAAAAAAAAAAAAAAACCTGCGGTGATTTTGGTTTCTCGATTATTATTTAACAAACAAGTATATACACACGTCTATTATTATTAATAGAAATATGGATGGGCTTGGGAACTGTGCTGTCCACTGCCCATCCTGCTTGCTTAAAATTTTTTTATTTGTTTTATAATTTTTTTGTTTATTTCTCTTTTTAAGTAATTTTTAAATGTTTGATTAATTATTATTTTTGTTGTAAGTTGGACCGACTACTTACTTTTATGGTATTTGTATAAAATTGTTTGGAAACTATAAAAGAAGCCCATTTTGCTTCATGTATTTTAGTTAGAAATTAGACCACTAGTGAAAATTACACCTAATACCCGTTTTTTAAAACTTATTTCAAAAATACTCGTTTTTAAAACTTCTTTAAAAAATACCTATTTTTTACGGTCCACATTTCATATGAAAAATATGAGTGGTCCACATTTACAATGTAAATTTTATCCATGAGGTACACATTTCATGTATAAAATATGAACGATACACATTTTAAAATGTGTGCCAATTTTGAGTATAAATTTTATTTATGAAATGTGGACTGCGGTATATATTTAATGCATGAAATATATACTGTGGTCTACATTTCATGTGTAAAATAGTGGTGGTCTATATTTCTCTAAAAAAAAGTATAAAAACGGGTATTTATAAAATAAAAATAAAAAATGAGTATTTATGAAAATATGGTTTTAAAAATGGGTATTTATAAACTTTTCCCTTCTTTATGTATCAGAGAAATGCCTTTTTATAAGTTTTTACTTCTTACATCAAGAAAAATACAATTTTCTTAATATAAAAATCAAATTTGCTACATTTTTTTTATAAAATAATTGAAACAGACTTTTTATTAGTTTTAGAATGCATATAATTTTTTTTCTTATAAGCAAACGGGTCACGTGCCAAAGGCACATGGCTTATAAGCTAGTATGTAAATAAAAATAAAAAAGCTACCACATCGCTACCAACATCACAATCCGTTATGATGAAAAATTGTTTGAGCAATCTACCGTATCGAAGAAAGGTAAAGTACAAGAAATCAGCAGAGGTAAAGTACAAGATAGTGATGTCAATTTCGTAGTGCATTACACTACACTGCCTTAAATGGGACGAGTTTTCACCGTTTTAAATAGTGAAAGGGCATCGGACTTGGGATCAAGTTCTCCCATCGACCTCGCCCCCAATTATATATAAGTTAATTTCTATATTTTTATCTAATAATGATTCAACTATATATATTTTTTAAAAAAATTCTAATAATATATAGTCATATACTAATATTGTTAGAGTTTAAGTATTTGAGGTTGTATTATCTCTTTGAATAAATGATATACTATATGATTTTGGTATTAAATATTTTACATTTTACAACTCTTAACATGTTAAAGCTCTATTTGAATGTATTTTTTTAGTTCTTTAGGTCTTTTATTAAGTTATAATTTCAATAGATTTGAGCCAAAGTTAGAGTTTTCAATGAAGTTAACTTTAATTTAGATTTTTTATAGGCTTTTAAAAGATTTGGACCAACCTAAGATTATTTAATTAATTCAAGATAACGATTCCAAACGGATACCTCGATATACCAATGGAGAAAACGACCATCGATGGGGATTCTCCGAAATTGTCCTGCACCAAATTAAATGGTGAATGATGCAAGGATGATATAGTAAAATAATAACAGGGACGAGGATGATAAATTCAAAACCAGTCCCACCACACCCCGCTGACATCCTTAGTACAAGAAATTAGCCGAGATTAAATAATGCATGCATTTTTTTTCTTATGAAATTAATATATAAACTGACTTAACTAGAATTAGAACCCACCCCTTCCACAAATTCATACATACTTCCAAGAATTTTAACCAATTGAACCATCAATATGCCTCGTTTTAATATATGAACGGTTTCCCAAAAATCGCCATATCAAGGTACGCTTTTGTTCTATTCTTTTATGTTTGTTCATATTTAATTGTCATAATTTTGACACATTTGAATCTTTAGAATTCTTTTGGTAGTTTGGAATGTATATTGAAAATTATATATATATATATAAGTTGCCAATCCAATATGTATATATTTTTTTTTTTTACCTGTGTAGGCCTTTTTTTTTAGCCATTGGATCATCATCTAATGGTGATCCAATAACTATAATAAGATACATGAAAAGACGTATATCATTAATGTTATTTCTCTTTCTTACTTTTTATTATGAAAAAATATGCATAATAAATTTTCATTGGCCAAAATGATACCTATGTATAAGTAAACCTACTGAATTGTTGCCCATATATATATATAAATTGTGTAATCTCAATGATTAAATCGATGAATATGGGTTTTGCTCAAACATGCATATGCTCTATTATATCTATTAAGGTTTAATCATTAATGTTGATCTATATCATGTGAGATCATTAATCACCAATAATTAGTTTATTATAAAATAGAACTTGAGAGCAATGTCATGGGGCACCAGTGGTGCCTAACACCATAATGACGTATCGATCTATTACTAGTGATTCTAATTAATAAGGTGATTCTAATTAATAAACTAGATCCGACATGGGCTCTATCTAAAATATAATTATAATTAGTCAGTAACAGACTGATATATCATGCAGTATTAGGCACTATATGGTGCCTCATAGCATTACTCTAAAATTTGCTATCATTTATAGCGCAAAGTTCTTTGTCGTTAGTGCCAATAGCAACTATGGATCTAAGAAACAAGATTAATAGTGCTCCAACTTCATGTTTGAAGAACGATAAATTAAGCTAGTCATCTTGAATTTCTTGTTTGGTAGTGTTACCCATCAGAAAGTCTCAGCAATTAGTGATCATTAATTTATATAAATATATATATTTTATGGCAAAATGTACCCTTTTGCTTTCTGTGATTTTCTACTAATTTTTTCCAATTTTCTGTGGCTGTAGATTTGGAAAAGGAATATGTCAAAAGAGTTTCTTGGTAACTTCCTGTTCTTAAGGTTGCTTCTGGCAAATCATATTTTACACTAGAATGAAGTACTGTTTGCTTAACGTGTCCATTAGTTAGGGATGTCAATTTCACCGAATAGGGTGGTGCACCGTGGTGCACCGGTCCGAATGGGACGGGCTTTCACCGTTATAAATGGTGCGGAGCATGGGGCGGGGATTCTCCGTTTAATATTTAGCAGGACGGGGCGGGCTTGGGATTGAGTGTCCCACACCGATCCCGCTCCGATTATATATAGGTTAATTTCTATTTTTTTTACATAATAGTGATTCAAGTAGATATTTTTTTTTTTTAAAAAAAAGATCTAATAATATATAGTCATATACTAATATTTTTTGAGTTATTTGGGATTATGTTAGTTTTATGAATGAATGATATGCTATATGATTTTATTATTAAATATTTTATATTTGACAATTCTAACATGTTAAAATTTTATTTGAATGTGTTTTTTAGTTATTTAGGTCTAAAATTGGAATTTTCAATGAAGTTAACTTTAATTTTCATTGTTTTTCGATGTAATTAGACTTTTAAAAGATTTGAACTAAGATAGAATTGTTTAATTTATACAAGATGACGAT
The DNA here is from genome assembly GCA_002914845.1 of Trema orientale. Taxonomy (NCBI): domain Eukaryota; kingdom Viridiplantae; phylum Streptophyta; class Magnoliopsida; order Rosales; family Cannabaceae; genus Trema; species Trema orientale. Next base: position 111,334 of record JXTC01000249.1, read on the forward strand.
TCCAAATGGGGACCCCGATATACCAATGGGAAAACCGATCCCCGATGGAGATTCTCCGAAATTGCCCCATACCAAATAAAATGATGAATGATGCGGGGATGGTATAGTAAAATAATAATGGAGACGGGGATGGTAAACACAAAACCGGTCCCGTCCCGCCCCGTTGACATCCCTATACCATTAGTTTTTGCAAGTGTTCTATAAAACTTAAATTCTGTTTTAAGTTAACATGATCACTGCATTCCATATATTCCACTTTTTTTTTCCAACGAAAAAAAAAAAACCTTTCACCCTTTGGTGTTAATAATTTTAATGATTTCGTAAGATCAAACGAAAACAAGTTTGAATTTCGTAATTTTGTTTTGGAATTCACCCTTTTGGACAAGGTAGTTTCTTGACCGGTTTCCTTTCTCCTATTTTACCGCTGAATGTCGCGCTCATTTCATCCACCAACTGACCGCTTTTTTTTTTTTTTTTTTTTTAAACAATTTATGGACATTTTTTTTCCTACTTTTTAAATTCTTTCGAACTCTTTTCGTAAATTACGTTTACGTTTACGTTTTCTCCTGGGTTCCTATTAAATGTCCACTATGCAAGATTACCTAAGATTTTTTGGATGAAACATGGTAATTGACAAAGTGAGCCATATTAAATTAAGTTTAACAAAACAAAATAGGTATCTTTAGCGTGTGCCTTCTAATATTTATTTATAAGGTTTGTTCCGGGGTGTTTTTTGTGATTTAATTAGAGAGAAATTAATTAAGCGTAAAAGTACTTAATTAAGGATAAATAGGATAGTTGTAAAAAATATAGAAAATTACGTGGAAAATTGTAATGATACAATTCCACATGTCAGAAAATAATTAGTATTTTTGACAGCTCAACCTGTAAGTAAACAAGTGTGGGTGGTTTCAATAACCATCATCATGAGTTAGATAGCCAGTGTTTCTGACACAGGTGATACCATCCATATAGTCAGAAACAAACAAAAAGATGGTTAATTTTTTTGACATAGGTAATTCCAGCCATTCAGTCAGAAATCTAAATAAACGATATTGAAAATAAATAATTAGAAAATTAGATCTTTGACAGAGGTGATTCCAGCCATTTTTTCAAAGATAAAAGAAAATAAAAGTGCTAAATTTGACGTGAACAGTAGCAAATAAGGGTCGTATAAGCTACAACTCAACTTGCTAAACAAATCAGAATCACGGGTCTACGAATATTTAAAGTGCAGAATTTAAATGTTAGCACAATATATATATATATAGTCAGCACTCTATAAATATTTAGAACAATAGAAAATAATGGGTTAGTAGTTCAATATTCTCAAAACTTACACAAAAATAAATAATAATAATAATAATAATAATAATAATAATAAGTATATAAAATATGAATATATATATAGGGGATGGCTACGGTAGGGGCGTCCCTACGTAGGGTCATGCCTTAATTATCGTTGGATAGGAATCTGTGGGGAATAACGGGAATATGTGGAGAATCTATTTATATACAGATTCCCATCCAACGGTGAATAGACAGGGCCCTACGTAGGAAAGACATAATATTGGAGAAAATAAGAGCAATACGTGATATAATAATATGATATATATATATGGGCGCGTCTACAGTAGGGGCGCCCCTACGTAGGGCCCTGTCTATTCACCGTTGGATGAGAATATGTATATAAATAGATTCTCCACAGATTCCCGTTATTCCCCACAGATTTCCATCCAACGATAATTAAGGCATGACCCTACGTGCCCTACGTAGGAAAGGCACAATATTGGAGAAAATAAGAGCAATACGTGATATAATAATATGATATATATATATGGGCGCGTCTACAGTAGGGGCGCCCCTACGTAAGGCCCTGTCTATTCACCGTTGGATGAGAATTTGTATATAAATAGATTCTCCACAGATTCCCGTTATTCCCCACAGATTTCCATCCAACGATAATTAAGGCATGATCCTACGTAGGGACGCTCCTACCGTAGTCATCCCCATATATATATATAAAAGCTATATTGATCGACGTTTGGCAGTAAGAAGAGAAATAATAATGGTATATGGCCAAAGAAAGTCAGAGATATTATTTGTTCAAGTTGTTCTCCCCTTATGTACAAAGCTTTTTCGTCTATTTATAGGCATAGGAAATAAAGATAATCATCGCTTGCATGAGTTTTTAATATCCTATGGTTTGACACTTGGTATTTATGGTGTCACTTGGAGGGAGGATGTTCTCATGTGTTTTGACACATAGTCAAGACTTGATAAATGTCACTAGCACAAACTTGCCACATGGAAGATAGTTCTTTTGACATTGTCTAAGCATGAGGCAGCAAAAGCATTGAACTGGCACTTATCTGTGGGCATTAGCACGAATTCTCCAATCCGGTGTCTTGTTGTGGCACGAGCTTGATAATTTCTCAATGAGAAATTAACACTTGTCTTGGAATATTAAATTCTTCCTTCACCCAGTGCAATTTTGACACGTCAAAATTTTCTTAATTAGTCTCATATTGTATAATTATCACATTATTTATAACTTAATATTTTTAGTTAATGACTAATTATAAAAAATTGTCACACCTTAAAATAGGGTTTATATCACATGTGTTCCCTAACATTTCCTCCGAGTATTAATCAGGTTCCCAACATTTGTTTTTGTAGTTTTCAGATCCTCAACCTTACACATTCGTATCACTTTAGCCACTTTTTAATATTTTTGTCAAATTCAGCTGTTATTTAACAGTTTTAATATCACTTGGCTTTTTAATCTTTACACAATGTGTACTTAGGTCCCTATTGTTTATTTTATAGCCTTTGACTTCTCAAACTTACATTTTTATAATACTTAAGTTTTTTTGAGATAATTTTGAGTTAAAATCCAACTCTTATCAAATTGTACTAAATAAATTAATGAAAACTATCAATTGAAAACTACCAACGGAATGTTCAATACTAATAAGGTATTTTTCGAAAAAGATTATCTAAACAACAACATTATTTTTAGTTAATTCTTACTACCAACAATATTGTACAATTTAATTGTGAATTCTTACTAATGGTAGTAATGTGCATATTTCTAATTCCATAAACTCATCAGTCTTTTTTTAGTTAAAACTCATAAATAATAAAAGAAGTTTAAAAACTTTTTAAATAATAAATAGATATTAATTTATAGAAAATCATAGGTTTTGAAAATGATAATAGTTAATAACACAAAGTTAATATTTATGAATAGATATACTGATCGAGTACATATATAAATATAGCAAGAGAAAAAAATGTATTATTTTATAATGATCTCTTGTTAATGATCGTGAAATTTATTTTCTGTAATTTTATGAACTCACAACTCTTTTAAAAATAGTCTAAAAGCATGTCAACTGACAAATAGACATTAATTTATACAAAAAATATGGGTTTTGATATACGCAAATTCGGTATGTATTTCAATGAGTATCTAACTGAGTCATTTTAGTGTCACTTTTGAATTTGGTAGTTTTCATTAATTTATTTAGTACAATTTGATTAGAGTTGAATTTTAACTCAAAATAACTCAAAAGGACCTAAATGTTACAAAAATGAAAGTCTGAGGAGTCAAATGCTACAAAATAAAAAATAGGGACCTAAGTGATACATTGTGTAAAGGTTGAGGACCCAAGTGAGATTTAAACTGTTAAATAACGGCTAGATTGGACGGAAAAGTAAAAAATAGACTAAAGTGATACGAATATATAAGGTTGAGGACCTAAAAACTACCAAAAAAGGGTTGGGTGCCTGATTAATACTCGAGGAAAAGTTGGAAACCACATATGATAAAAACCCTTAATTATATGTTAATAGACAGTGTGCGCCATATTAAATTAAGCTACTCATTCATAAATATATAACATAGGTATCTCCAGCTTTTCAACAAATAGTAAAACATATTTTCTTAATTACAACATTGTATAGTATCCGTTTCTACAATTTGCAACATTTGAATGACAGAAATAAAATGACACATGATTCTAATACAAAGCCACTGTTGTTAGCTGGATTGAAAATATCTAGAAGATTCAAAAACGTGAAGGCATATCTCTTCACGATAAGGTTGGTATTTTGAACCACGAAGGAGAGAGACAAAATAGTCTCCCTCTTCGGATAGCTACTTAAAGATAAATGTGGATACCGCCATCAATATGTATACTCATTTAGTTGGGATTAGTGCTATAATTTATAATGCAAAAGGCAAAATCATGATAGTTCTATCCAAAATGGTGGATTAAGGATGTTGGCCCAAATTTCCAATAATTAGAGCTGAACAAATTGACAGTAAAATCTTAATGATGGCTTAATTGGCCATTATGAGTTTGGTGACCTACTGTATGAGCTAATAGTTAGAGGAATCTTTTTCTTATTGAGTTTATTATTGTAAAAGATCATAATTTATAATAACATATTCACTTGACCTAAAAAAAGAAAGTATTTTTCTATTTTTATGATATACAAAATCAAGTTTCATTGGTACTGTCTCCTAAAATGATGTTATAGAATATTTCTCCCGCTCATTTTTTTTTTCTTTGAAGCAAAGCGCTTGATGTCAGAAAATATTAGTTCTATCATACCTATTAGTAATGGAAGCTTCATAGTGTGTGAAATAATTGGGCATAATTGGTATTTCAAATAGTTTCATCCTGGATTTCTCATTTGAGAAAAATCATATCAGAAACTAGAAGAAACTGAGAGGAAAGGAAGAAGACTTTGAGGGTTTTCAGTGGCTTCTACTGCCCACCGACCAACACCACGCATTCTCTCAAGACCGTCATCTTCTGTCGGGCACTGAATAGTTGCATTTCTGCCAACTTTTGTACACCCAAGATTTTTTGACTTCTTTTCACACTACATTAGTATTCATACATTGTTTTTTCCAAATAATTTTGGTTATGCTACAAACTTTTAATTCTATTATGATCTTGAGCTGGGTTTTGTTTTCGGGCTAAAAGTAGAGTTTGATTTTCAACTTACAGGTTATATAAAAATTGATTTTTTTTTACATAATATGCATATATTATCAAGTTAATGATTCTTTTAAAACACATAAAATTCATGAGTATTATATAGGATCTTACATTTTATGAATGAATATATATGCGTGTAATATATATGAAAAACAGATGACAAATTGGAGGGAAAACTTTAGTACGCACATATACATAAAAGTATAAAACACGAAGAGGTACGCCCGTTTAAACATAACTAGTAAAATATAAAACATTGCACGTGCCCGACTAAGATGTTGCTGTGTTTTTGGGTAAAAAATTGCCAACTAATACTTAATAATTAAAATTTTATTGTGTAAAATTCACGGATTTATAGACATACACATGATTCTACTTAATAAAAACACATTTTTTACCAATGTAATGTAAGAATATTAGAAGATCGCATGTGGGAGAACCATTAATTTCTTGAAGCATTACTAATATTATTCCACACAAAACGCGAACACCAAGAATAGAGAAAAACAACTTTTAATAAGATGTATTGCTGAAAATTAAGCATAGTACTTATCCTTTCATAATTGAAAGATACACCACAGCCATGGTTCTAACAGAAAATTGAAGTCTTCACGCAACGAACATAAGATAAGCAAGAAAAACCTGAACAAGCTATTTTCAAGTAGAAAATATAATGTGATTCATCAAGCCAACATTGATAAATCGGTCTACTTCTGATCATCACGTTAGACAATAAAATATGTATAGCACACAATCAATTTGTAAACTCTAATAAGAATGGTATACATAGAGTACTAAAAGTTGAAAATTAGTTTTTACATAATGTAAACTCTAATAAGAATGGTACACATAATGTAAAAGCTAATTTTCAACTTTTAATACTCTATGTATAGATGATCCTCTGATCTAAATAAGAATGGTACACATAATGTAAAAGCTAATTTTCAACTTTTAATACTCTATGTATAGATGATCCTCTGATCTATAACACACATAATGTAAAAACTAATTTTCAACTTTTAGTACTCTATGTATAGAAGATCCTCTGATCTATAACAGATATAAATATGCATAGACAATATGGCTACGTTTAGTACGAAGGAAAGAAAAATTGAAAAAAAAAAAGAGGGATAGAAAGTAGGGGTGATAGAAAGGAAACTGCTTTTCCTTTATGTTGTTTAGTATATAAGAAGGAAAGAAATTTAATATTTAGTGAATTACAATTTAAGTATTTAATATATGATTTTATTTTGAAATTAAGGACAAATTATTAATTGTCTTTTTAGTCCAAGTTGTACAAATTTTCTCTCCATTTTTCATTCCATTTTGAAGAATTAACATTTAAAAAAAAAGGAAAAAAAAAAGTGAAAATTACACCTAATACCTGTTTTTTAAAACTTACTTCAAAAATACCCGTTTTTAAAACTTCTTTCAAAAGTACCCGTTTTTATGGTCTACATTTCATATGAAAAATATGAGTGGTCCACATCTACAATGTAAATTTTATCCATGAGGTACACATTTCATGTGTAAAATATGAACGATACATATTTTAAAATGTGTGCCAATTTTGAGTGTAAATTTTATTCATGAAATGTGGACCGCGGTATATATTTAATGCATGAAATATATACCGTGGTCTATATTTCATGTGTAAAACAATAGTGGTCTACATTTCTCCAAAAAAAAGGTACAAAACGAGTATTTATGAAATAAAAATAAAAAACAGGTATTTATGAAAATATGGTTTTAAAACGGGTATTTATGAACTTTTCCCAAAAAGAAAAGAGTTTACATTTTAGTTGGGCCCACAATTTTATTTTAATTTTTTTTTCTTGCTTTTCTATCCATTTTCTCTTCAATCTCATTCTCTCTTCTATGTTCTACAAAATAACATATTTTTTTCACTCTTTACTTTTTCTATAATACTTTTTCCTGAGATGCCCAACATCACATATGTGTTAGATTTTCTATTAGAAATGAGATTCAATATAATAATTATAATCATTAAGTTAATAACTGACACTCTGTATAGTATGGAGCATCTATTTACCCATAGTTATAGACAAAGTTATTCAAGGCCAATTGCCCCCACTGGAGTTTTTGAAGAAAAATAATTCTTATATATAATGTTTGTGTAATATATACATGTATGTTTATGAATAAAAAATACTAGTTATTAAAGGATACGAGCCTATAGAAATATATTATTTATTGAGCTAAGTATCACCTCTTAACCCAAGGCCCATATGCCCATATCAGTATACTATCTATCAAAAATTGAAAAATCCTGAATGAACTGATTTTTTTTTTAAAGGAAAATTCCAGATTGATTTAGAAAAACACCATTTTTTTTTTTTTTTCAAAATGATAGTTTTCAATGGTATTCGAGATAATCAGTTGGATTACTTAGGGTAACCAATCTAGTTACTTGAGGTAATCGGTCAAATTACCTTAGGTAACTTGATTAGTTACTTCAAGTATCTCATCATTTAACAAAAAGTAATATTTTCTAAATAATTTTAAAAGTGATATTTTCTAATTAAAATCTGGAATTTTTCAAATAATTTCAAAATCCAGGATTTTTCAATTTTTTTGAAAAATTACTGTAAAAAATCAAATTCCTCCAATTAACTCACCCTACTTCTTTTAAATAGAAATTATAGTGGCTATCCTTTTTCTACACTTATTTAACAAATGTCCATTTTTCTCTTTTGTTAGCTAAATTACTTAGTATATGTATTTATATACTTGATATATCTATATTTTTTACATTGATTGTGGACATAATATTTTTATAGTTGACATATTTACTGATATAGTGATCATTCAGTCATTATGCTATAGTATTTGAACAAGGGACCTCTACTTAAAGTAGGTCCAAAATTTGGTCATTCTGCTATGAGCCCTAGTCTAAGGTAGAGGGCAAATAGAAAAGCTATGTAATAAAAAAGAGATAAAAAATAAACGAAAGGAAGGAAAGCAAAATGCCATTAAGCTAAATAGAAATTAGGATTCCAAAATACAAAAAATAAATTTTCCTAATTCACCTAATTTGGGAATATAATAGAATAATACAATTAAAAACTTGTTTGAAACTTGGTAGATTCTGAATTAATTTTTATTCCAAAAGATAAGTAGATAATACCACTGATGAATGACAATTTAGTCACTTATTTGTATTGATGATGAGGTCATTATATAACATGAAAACATAGAAAAAATAAGGGTTTTCAACACTTCTACCTACAAAAACAAAAAAGAATTACAAAAATATGGTAGGTCAGATTTTTTTTTTTCCCCAATTAATACTTTTAGTTACTAATTACCAGTGCTCGAAAACGGGTTACCAGTTACTATTTAAAAAAAGGGGATGGCTACGGTAGGGGCGTCCCTACGTAGGGTCATGCCTTAATTATCGTTGGATGGGAATCTGTGGGAAATAACGGGAATCTGTGGAGAATCTATTTATATACAGATTCCCATCCAACGGTGAATAAACATGGCCCTACGTAGAGGCGCCCCTACTGTAGACGCGCCCTTAAAAAAAAGACATCTTTCTAATTATTTTAAAAAGTTATATTTTTCTAAAAAAATATGGTACTGAATTTAGAAAAAACTGAGTACACCGTATTTTTCTAATTTTTTTTCTCTTAAATCACCTAATTTTCACAAGAAATAATTGTATTGTGTCAAAATTAATTATACCATTTTAATTACTTTTTTTTGCTATTATCTTATTTGAAAATTTTTGCTTTTTCGTTAAGTGATGCATGCCCCACTTGGTTACAGGTCTAGATCCGTCTCTGCCGTTGCATTACTATGTTTCCCTACCGAACATCGCCTAAAGGCTAAAGTAAATGCTAGAAAGCTACTGGGCTTCATAAATCAACTTCAGTGATTGGAGCCCAACAATCTCGCGGTGTTTATTGTTTGCATCATTAATTGTTTAGATAAATCGGCTTCAGTGACCGGACCCCAGTACTCCGGCAGTTTTTATTATCGCAACCATTTACACATATATAAAAAAGTAAGGTAGAAAAGGAAGAAAAATCAGAAGATAGGGAAAGTGCCGTACTTGCCTGCCTTTATTTACGAGACTGCCCAAAAAAAAAAAAAAAAATCAAAGAGAAAAGGACTATAAAATTGGAAAGAAAATTGATCAATTAAGGGAATGACTTTCTTTTTTTTTTTTTCCTCTTTTCTTTTAAGTGAGTTTAACTAAAGACTTCTACTTTATTACAGAAAAAAGGAAAAAAAGACATAAAAATCGAACCCCTAACCTAATACTCAATCCCCACCCGCCTAGCTAATCTCTCCATGAAAAGAATATGATAACGAAACTATAATTACATATGCATATACAGTCATTAAACATGAAAAGAATATGATAACGAAACTATAATTACATATGCATATACAGTCATTAAACAAGGAAAACTAAGTTCGAGTAAACTAATAATAGTAACAATAAGGAAAACTAAGTAGAGGTAAACAAAATTTAGCTATATTAATCAGACAATTTTTCTTCCTCTTATCCCATTGTATGTAATAGCAGTTTCTAGCTCTTACCATAAATCGCCGGTACAGAAAATAAATAAACTGAGTTATAAGGCAGAAAATAATGTCCTCAGTAAGGAGATATTATGGTACTAAGTGATACCAGCGAGGAAATGTGGATCCTATGGAATGAAAGGAATAACGCTGTTCATGGCACTAGGTGTAGACGGTCTGATGAAATTCGAGAAGGTGCAGGATGACTTTTGTTTAAATTCCAGCAAGCACGCCTTAAGATTGATGGAGATATTGCCCAGCAAAATAAACCCCTTCGTGTCAAGTAGTGCTGCCCCCCTTCAGGTAAACTTAAACTAAGCAAAATAAACCCCTTCGTGTCAAGTAGTGCTGCCCCCCTTCAGGTAAACTTAAACTAAACATAGATACCGTTGTTGATCGAAGGTTAGGACGTGTGGGTATGGGTACTGTGATCAGGGATTGTAATGGGCAAGTGATTGATGTTCTAACGAGGCTAGTCCAGATTTCTATTAGTCTCTTTGGTGCTGAGTTGATAGCTATTCGAGAGGCTCTTAGTTGGTGTTTTAACTAATCTTTGTCAGTATATATTGTTGAAAATGATTGTTGGAATGCAATTGAGTCCGTAAATTCTTTGGTTAGTTTATCTACTAAAGATATCTTGGTTGAAGATATCCAATCTTTAGTGTATTCTTGTAGTATAGGTTCTTATCGCTTTGTTATTCATGAGAGTAATAAAGTGGTCCATATACTTGCAAAGCGTTGTTTTAGAGAGGATTTTCTTTCGTCGTCGGCTGATGTAATCCAGGATGGTATTGCCAATCTCTGACCGATGATTTGATTAAATAAAAGTTATAGTCTTCTCTTTTCCAAAAAAAAAAAAAAAAGTGAACCTACCAGCCTGGCGTTCACTTATATACTAAATATGTTAGGCAAAGCTATTAGAGAAACCAAAAAAATGTTCGGATTTCGATGAATGCTGTTTTTTTGAGAGAATTGGTTTTATTTAATTGGAAACTTCTTTGGAGATAGGATATTGTTCAATCTATTAGCATGGTGGAATATATGATTCAGTGTGCTGAGATGTTGATCGCTTGATGCATTCGATACTCTTGACATAAATTGATACGATAGCATAATTAATATAACTGAATAGCTAAATTTTGACTCCTTGCAAAGCACTTATTCGATCGACCACATACACATTAATCTTGGTAAAATTTTATTTCATCATAGTCTGAAACATGTATAATTTTGATCAGCCGCGCAACAGATCAGTGATAATTATCATTATTTCCTTGTTGCCATTCATTCTGTACACAAAAGCAATTATTCAGTCGACCATACACAATCTTAGAATCAAAATCATTATTATTCTTAGCACAATTTTATTTCATCATAATTCGAAACACAATAAATTTTGATCAGCAGACACATCATATTCTTAAAAACTTCATAACAATCATTTCATTCATTCATTGCGCCGCCGTATTGCCATTCACTCCCTCGTGTGCCACCGCTGGCTTTGGCCTCGGGAGCTGGCGCAACTCTCTCACGAGCTCATCCAAGTCTCTCAAAGAGCTCCCGCCCGCGCTCACCGCCGCTAGAGCCTTCTCTCCCCACTCCTTGGCCCTCATTCTCTCGGGGGCATCTCCCTTCATCAGCTCCGCAATCTCCTTCGCCAGCTCATCCGGGTCGGGCACGGCTTCCCCTCCCTCGCACACCCTCTTGACCACACCCCTCAGCTCCACGAGCAGCTTGGCGTTCACGTGCTGGTCGGCCTCCATGGGCCACCCCAGTATCCTCGTCACGCCGGCCCCCGACGCCTCCAGCATCGAGTTCCACCCGCAGTGGTTTAGGAACCCTCCCACGGCTCGGTGGTTCAGTATCAGCAACTGCGACGCCCACCCCTTTACCACCAATCCCCTGTTCCCCACCTTCTCCTCAAACCCATCCGGAACCTCGCCGTACCCCTCCGCGGCCTCCTCGGCGGTGCCCGTCTTCACGACCCACAGGAACCGGACACCGCTGCGTTCGAGCCCGGCAGCCAAGGCCACCATTTGTTGCCTATTGAGCAGCTTCTGGCTCCCGAAGCAGACATAGAGAACAGAGTCATCAGGGCACGAATCGAGCCAAGCCAGAACATCCGCGGAGTCGCGGTTGTTCTCAAGAACGTGCCTTTTCTTGGTGCCGAGTAGGTTCAAAGGGCCAACCCCGTAGACTCTGTGGTGTCCGGCTCTGTTCTTCAGGTATCTCAAGTAGTCACCCTCGAAGCCTTCGAAGGTGTTGATGACGATTCCCCAGCTGGAGATGTTTGTCGCGAGGAAGTCTTTGATGAAATCGGTCTCGGGGTTGGACTCCCTGCAGCGGCGGAACACCGAGGGCATGAGCTCCACCCGGAAGGACGGCGATCCGGGGATGTCGGGGAAATCAACGACGGAGGGAGAAGTCTCCCTGACGAGGCTCAGGACACTCCAGCACTTGTCGAGAACAGAGAATTGCAGAGCCGCAATGGAGGAGAAGCTGATCCTGGGGATGTTGATCTGGTTGGCGAGTTGGAGAGTCCACCCGAGGAAGAAGTCGGAGATGAGGGCGACAGGGGGGTTGGGGTGGGAGTGGAACCACTGGACGATGGGTTCCTTGAGCTTGCTGAGGGCGTTCATCATGGCGATGTTGCCGGGGCCGCCGATGTCCATGATGTTCTCGACGCCGGAGGAGAGGGTGGCGTAGGAAGGGAAGGGGAAAACCAGGGTGTGGATGGTGGCGGGGTGGGCGGAGAGGAGAGGCCCTAGGATTTTGTGGTTCTTTGGGGTGGTGATAATGGTGATGATGAAGTCCTGGAGGGCTAGGTGGTGGGTGAGGTCCAGGAATGCCAGCATGTGGCCTTGGGCTGGGTATGGAAACATCAGAATGTGAGGAGACTGGTTTGAGCCGCCGGTTGTGGTGGTGGTGGTGGTGGACGACATGGTTGGTTTTTTCTTACTCTGCTTTTTCTTCTCCTCTTTCTCAAGGATATATCATATCACACTAGGACTAGCGAGAGACTGTGCAGTGTGTGACCTTTCTTCAAATCTCGATTATTAGCCCATATATATATATATTTTCTTCTGATAATAATATATATATATATTTTCCCAGGCGTACGTATCTTTTTTTTTTTTTTTTAAAAAAGTGGGGCTTAACTAATGACCACCACTTACTATAAATTAAAGAAAAATGGCACACACACACACTACCAAGGTTTGAACCCCTGACCCCCCCAAACACACACACACAACCCTCAAACCTTGGACCAACTGAGCTAACCCCAGTTGGCTCCAGGCGTACGTATCTTACTCGTGAGTCTAGCATCACATGATATCGGAGTTTGTTATTATTGATTATAATTAATAAATTATATTCTATACGAGTAATATTTAATATGTAATTATAATAATTCAATAACATACTATTATGATATTGGAGACAATATGTGCCTCGTAACATTATTCATATTATATTTAATAATAATGTTATATAGCAATACTATTTTATTATGCGCAAAAGACAAATTTTTTACTTTTGTGATGTAGCTGTATATAGATATCACCAACTTTGCAAGCTGCCTGTCTATGTGTATATATATATTTGCTTGAATACCTGTCTATATATTTACCTTAGTTTTTATGGTGGTGGTTGATAGGTTTTATTTTATTTTCTTATAAATTTTGTTTTTGAATTAAAATTATTTTAATTAAACATAAATAATTCTATGTTTTCTTCTAGTAGTCATTCCTTTTGGGTTTCTAGTAGTCATCATTTCTTTTTATTAAGAAAGCATCACCGAAATGCCATCTTCTTCTTCGTCATCTTTTCGTCTCCATCTCCTTTAAATTAATATATCTAATAATTGAGAATAAAACATTTCTAGATTTACGTGTTTGATAACACGGTTGGAAAGATCGAAAAAGAAAATGAAAGAAAAAAAGAAACAAATTTCCGAAGGTGAGAACCAAGTCACTTTAGGTTTGTTTGGATTTATTTCGTTTTTTTTTTAATCTTTTTAACTTGAAAAATAGAAAGTTTTTTTGGAAGTTTGCTTGGCAACATTGTTTTTACTTTTTGTTTTTAAAAATTATTACCAAAAATTAAAAAAAAAGTGGTGATAAAAAATTTTTAATACCTTTATTTTTTGAAATAAATTTCAAAAACAAAAGAACATACAAATATTTGTACACAAGTGCGCACATACATATATGTATATACATATATAAATATAAGTTTATATGAATTTTTCTCTCATTATTGGTACTTTATTGTTTTTAGAAACAGATAGTAAAATAAAGTTTGCTAAGTATATTTCTTATTTATAAAAATTGAAAACCAAACCAAAGTTTTTACTTTTATTTTTCAATTTATTTAAACAAAAAAACTAGAAGTTAATCCAAACAAGCCCTTTATATATAGAAGATTTTGTTTTTTATTTTTTTTACCTATATATAAATATTATTTTACCTAATCAAAATTTGTTTTACACGTTTTTTATGGTAAAATTGTAAAAAGAGAAAGATCATTAAATAGTGTGTGTTTGTCTTTTAATTTTTTTTAACTACTCAAATTATTATAGTCGTTAAATAAGATGACACAACGTCTAAATAAAAAAAATACTTATAAATAAGTAAAAAAATTCAATTAGGATCTATTTAAATTATATATATATATATATAACATACGTTGACAGTCAATTAGAGACTGTAGAGTGTATGAATTAATGTGAATGAACCTTTCTTTATATCTTAATTATAGGCCATTCGCCATCCCATAGATATGTGTCTTTTTCTTTTGAGAAAATAGCCATGTAAGATGCGCAAAAACATAAGTTTGTTTTTATTTTAGTCTTTTATTTTACGATCTAGTGTTAGGTATCACTGACTTTGCAACTACCCTCTATCTACTTTCAATAAGTAACAAAAACGGAAAACACGAGGGGAAATACAAAAAAGGCAAGTAGGTAATAATTGGGGCTGGTGGTTGTAAGCTTCAGCAGCAGTCGGTCCATTATTTTGTTTTTTTTTTTTTGGTTTTTATTAGTCGTTGCATTTTCTTAGTTTTTTGTCTTTTTTATTTTATTTTATTAAAACTAGTAAAGAAGCACGTGACACTGACACATTCTAATAAGTTTAAATAACCTATGAAGACACCATATAAGTCATAAAATATATGATTAAATCAACGGAGAGAACACTGAAGAAAGAGGAAAAAGCTAGTAAATCCTAAGCGAAAAGGGGGAAGTTTTTAATCAACGACACGTAAAGAAAGAAAAAAAGAAGGTGTATATATATGGGGGAAAAATCTAACCTAGAGCCCAGTTTTTTCTCTCATCATGCGTGACAAAAAGACAGCATATAACTGATTGAAAACTGGAGATGGACCCACTTCATGAAAGGGTACAATAAGTTTGGGTGCATTGGATCATTCTCTCCTCTTCCAATTTCTCTGCAATATTCCTCCACTTTTAGTTTTAAATTCGGTCCATACAGACAAAGTTTCCTATTCACACCAAATTTTCCTAGTTTCGGTCATCGGAAATGGGTTTCTGGCAACTACTTATCATCTCTATTTTCTTCCTCTATCTCTTGGTATCTTCTTAGTACCTCAACGCCGTCGTTTTAGGTATCTCCATTCTCAAATACGAATGGCTTTTGCTTTTGCTCTTGCTCATGGCTTCTCCTCACTGTCAGCATTGTCGCCGCCATCAACCGCGGAGGTCCTGCTTCAATCCGAAAAAAAAAAAAAAACCCATCACCTTATGATAAGAGTGTCAAAAACACCAGACTAAAATTTTAAAACACCATTATATGAAAGAAAAATAAAAGAAATAAACTTAGCTTAAATTCATATCTGGAATTTTTTAGGGGAAGAATTTTTTATTTTTATTTTTTGTAAAAATTTTATTGTAAAAGTCACTTAGCCAGGAAATTTTTTAGCCACAAAAATTCGGATATTTGAAAGACGATTTCCACTTTTTGATGAATGAGTGATGCTTCAATCAATGGTTATGGTTCTTTGACTGTACCAGCAACGAGAATTGGACGACTTTTTCCCCTCCGATTTTTTCTACTCATAAAACCCAGAAATGAGATAGATCAAAAGGCAAATAATTTCAAGGTTTCTGAAATGAATGGGTCCATTGGCTGAGAACTGGAGACGGCGCATACGAAAAAGGAGAACGAGAAACAACCCTGCAATGAATGGCTCCATACGAAAAAAGAGAGGAAAAAGAAAGCTAAGAAACAATGAAAAGTTGAGAGAGAGAGATAGGTCCCACCTATTTAATTTAATATAAATGTAATCAAAAGAGGAATAAATAGCTAACAGACTCTATAACAAGCCACTTGATGCAATTGGCTGACATCCTGAAATATGGCTCTTCTATTTCTCATCCAAAGGCCACATTTTTTTCTCTCATTACATAAGTGAAAAACTTGCCAATTTAGGAGGATTTTTTTTTTAACCTATGTGTAGGTATTTTTTTTTTAGCCGTTAGATCATCATCTAAATGTAATCCAACGGCTATAGTGAGGTGCAAAAAAAGACGTGCATCATTAATGCTATTTCTCTCTCTTCTTTTTTACTATAAAAAAATATGCATGACAAATTTTCATTCGTCAAAATGATACCTATGTATAGGTAAAAAAAAAAAAATTACCTACTGGATTGGTGTCCATATATATATAGGCCAAATTCCCCCCCAAAAAAATATATAGGCCAAACAGTCCTCGTAATTAGTTTTGAGACTAATCACTCACTATCAATCTTACTATTAAAGTTAATATATAATGAAAAAGCTTGAGTTGACTTTCATCCAATGGTTATAAACAGTGCAAGGGTAAAAGTAAGCAAAAAATTACAACCGGTTGAGGAGTTCTTCCTTTCTCTCTTTTTTTTTTTTTTTTAAAATTATCGTTGAGAGGTTGCTACGTAAAAAAAATATATATAATATTTTCATCCATAAAAAAAATATAATATTTGCTTTTGTTGTATGAATTCTCATTTAGAATTTGTAATAATAAGATCTAATAGACGACTAATGATGTGCTAATAATACTATATTTATTTTTACATATACGTCATATGGATGTAGAATCGGTATAACGAAATTCGGACTTTTATTTCACGAAAATATTATTTATTTATTAATGCAAAGTTTACAATTTACAATATAATTTACAAAGTTTCAAACCTATTAATAGTAGAAAAACTATAATTTTCCCATAAAAAAGAACTTTAATTTTCCGTGAAAAAGTTATAGGACTATAAAATACCAGGACAACTTTTTTTTTTCTTTCTATTTTTACTTTCATTGTATAAATCATTTGATATTTAAACATTTAATCTCTTACACGCGTGAATAGTTGGCTATATTTTTAGCAGTATTGATATTAGCAACGAAAAAAAAAATATTAGTTATCTTTATTTTTTGTCAACAGAAAATTATGGGATTTCATTTTTTCAGTTGGTCGGATATAGTTACGCAGTCATTGATAATTATAAGTATGATATTTTAATCGTGTGGTATGATGATAAAATTATCAAGTGGTAAATATGTGGTAACATAAATTAATTATGATTTAACATGACCTAATAAAAAATTAATGTGTAATTCTTTGAATATTTGTTAGGCTATGTTATATTTTCCCGAAAAATATTACTTTACTGGGCCTTATCTTATTACTTAAACAATGTTCTCATGTTACCTAAGAAAATAAAAATATTATATGTCTGTACTCAAAAAAAAAAAAAAAAATTACATGTCCTTTATATTTATGTGGGTGACTAATCACCAAATTTTATATTGTAGGACTATAGTCTAGTCGTACTATATACGTATAAATACTAAGAATATGTAGAAATAGCCCTTAAACTTATTGAGTAGTAAATATTGTTGGCCTCTAAAATTTATAAAAGTTGGCCTTCTCTAATTTAAACACGTTCAAGGCACATACTAGCTTGGATAATGCTCTAGCTATAGTATCTGCAAAGTGATCAAAAAGTTTAAAAAAAAAAAATTGATATTGTGTAAAATCCACACAGTTTTGCCTGATATGACTAATTTTATAAATATTTTTTAAGGTAGAGTACAAACATCCTTAATTTAGGTAAATTGTTCTTCAGACTATTAATGCATTTAAAATTGACAAACAAGATATAATTAGTAATATAGTTGATAGCAAAATCTTAGTCTTTTGCCGGAATTTTCAAATAGTCATTGTCAAAAAAATTTCCAAAAGAAAAAAAAATTCATCAACTTCTATTTACCCTTTTATTCTTTTATTGTAACCATTATTTTTTAGATTGAGAAGAATGCTATAATAATATTTCGAATTCAAAGAGAGAGTGAATATTTTAGTGAATATTTTCTGATGAATATTTCTTAAGGGTTTTTTTCTTTTGTTTTTATATGTTAAGTATCACTTACAAATTCGAATAAAAAACTTGTATTTGTCAAATTGTAAATTATATATATATGTATATATTTTGAGATCAAACAAATCTGTTATTATTAGTGGATTCTTTTATAATAACAAACTCTATTAGAAGAGTAGATTCTACCAACTAAATAAGCTCATCTTCTACTCCTAAGGTGAACTTAGCTAAACCATGTGTAGCTTTGTTAGTTTCATGAAATACATGCTTAACCATGACACTAGGGAAAAAAGAAAATAAGCTAAAATATATCCAACAACGGGTCACCAACTCAGAATGGTAAATTGAGCCATTATTAAGAGCTTGTACTACTGTCAATGCATCCGACTCCAGAAACTGGAGATTTAAGCCAACATTCCTGGCCTATAGGAAAGAGAGCGTCAGGGCTTTCACATCGGCGTTCTTTGGTGATAATGTGCCAGTCACTTTTTTTGCTAATGCTGCCACGACTTTACCTTTTGTATTGCGAATAATAGTACTAACACCCACTGAACGTGTCTGAGTATTGATAGCCGCATCCACATTCATCTTGAAGTGGCCGGACAAATCCTTTTCAAGAGGAGCTGCATGACGCAAATCGAGAAACGGTGACAAATGAGCCAATTCAAGTTCCAATTGGACCGGTTACAAGAGCTCGAGTTAAAAGATTCAAGGAGTCTCTCAATGGGCAGATTCAAAGCAATTGGACTAAAATAAATTCTTAGAGACCTAAGGATGATGTTATACATGATCCACAAGGTTGGATTTCCATTATTCAAGCTTTGGAATAATCTAGAAAAGACTTTCAAAAGAGGATTGCTCAAGGGGTGCGTGAATTACAAGCTAGTTTCCTAATTTGGGTAACTTACTCGATTTTGACTCATCAAGGAGAATGGCTGGTAGCAATTAAATAAATTATCTTTCTTATTTATTTATTAAGTTTTATTGTTGAGTTGTAAGGCTTGCATGCCTATTAAGATACTTTCCTTTTTTTGTCGTGAAGTAGGTTCGTTTTAGGGTAATTGTAGGAATTCAACTTTCAGAATTCAAATTAGGATATTTTAGTTTCCTTTTCTTGTTTTGGGAAGCTTTTTAGGAGATTTTTAGCTACCAATTTCGTGGCCCTTGGCCTATATAATATACACTTTTCATTCAATAATGGCAGATTACAATTCATTAAAGTTGAGAGTAATTTCTCTTTGGTTCTTTGAGAACTTATTCGAACTTATCAGATTTGTTTGTAGCGTTTATCCCTTGACTTATCAATCTCCATCCTTGATTGTGGCGTCTTCCTTTATATCAAGGTTCACATCTCTTTATAGGTATTGGGTCGAGGTTTCCCATCCGAATCTGATTGTAGAATGGTCCTAGGCATCATCCTTGTTTCGGGTTTCGTCATAGATTGGCGGAGTTCGTATCACCATTGGTCTCTTCCCTTTGTGGTTCTAAAGGGCCATCTTTATTATGAACGCTATTCCTTACTCTTTTGAACTCCTCTAGGTATTTTGTAGTCCAACTGACTTCAATATCAGGTGGTTTTATTTTAGAATCATGTATTCTTTTATTCCTCTCTATCCAAATGCTCCAAAGTAAATATGAAAACTATTCCAACTCCTCAGAAAGCAAAAAAGTAGAATACGAATGAATAATATCAATCATAGTTAGATGAAACACAGATACGAATTTGAGTTCAAATTTAGAGGTCCTCCAAACTGACTTAGCAAATTTACAATTGATTAAAACGTAAGTAGTAGATTTCCAATACGAGGAACAAGAACTGCAATATAGGGACTGAATTATTTTTCTCTGACAAAGGACCATAAAATTTGGTAGAGCATCATATGATAAACATGCCAAGTACAAATCTTAACCTTACTAGGTAACTTTAGTCTCCAAAATTTCCTCCACCAACTTTGCATTCTATCAGATCTTGATATCGAACTCGTTTCCATTTTCGAATAAGCCAACCAATAACTGGAGCAAACTGAATAAATTCCAGTGGTCGTATAGTGCCAAATTATACTATCTATTCGCGTGGTCGTATAGTGCCAAATTATACTATCTATTCGCGATCTCATACTCAGTGGAATATAGAGTACCTAACAAAATTAGACAAAAAAATAGAGCAAAAAATTCACAATAAAACTCATAAATATCTGATATAATAGACATAATAGAAATTATAGAGACACCATATATAAAAAAACTACTAAGAATACATGAATTGATAAAAGATATATTCATAAAACGAGAACTGCAGACTCAACTTAGACTAGGTGTAAGAAATAACATATCGTCTTATATTTTATAGTGGCATTTAGTGAGCTATGTTTGAATTAGTTTTTTTTCTGTATAATTTTTGTTTGAGTTTCAATACTAAAAAGTAATCATACTAATGAACACTAAGGAGTTGTTTCAGTGGATTGAAAAATCATAACTTCCCACAGTTGTAATAATTGGATAAAATTACAGACAGATTGATATTTTCAGTTTTGTAGTCCCACAGTTGTAATAATTGGATAAAATTACAGACAGATTGATATTTTCAGTTTTTAACTACAAACTGAACTTTAATTTTGTTCTAATTTCATGAGTGGTTTAGTAATTCAGATATAGATTTCTAGCAATTTCAAAGTTAACATATATAAAAAAATAAGACAAAATTAATATAAATTAAATCTAAGAGTAAAGATGAGCTTTGATAAAAGATGAGCTTTGATAAAAGAACCTTATCAATATCCGAGGACATGAAAAATTGTTGTAGTTTACTAATATCCCATTGCCGATTTCTTGTAATAAAATAAGAGACACACAACTTTTCATCATAGTGAACAAAATATAGAGGTTTAAAGAAAGTGCTACTTAGAATCCATGAGTCTAAAAAATATCGAATAGAATTCCCATCACCAACTCTTTATCGGAGCCCTTCCTGCAATAACTCCCTACCCCATATGATACTCCTCCAAGTAAGTGAAGGAGGATGTCCCAAAGATACTTCAGAGAAAGTATTGTAAGGGAAATAGTGAGCCTTATATATTTGACTAATAAGTATATTTGATTGAACTAGCAAACGCCATGCTTGTTTAATCAGAAGAGCTTGATTAAAATTTATAAAAGAATAAAAACCCATTCTTCCTTCAAGTTTAGATCTACATATGAATTCTCAATTTTTTCAATGAATTTTATGACCTTTTTCTGAAAAGTCCCACTAGAAATTGACTATTTGAGACTCAAGGTCCTTGCAAAGTGATGAAGGTAGATGGAAAATACTTATAGAGTATGTTAGTACTGATTGAACCACAGCTTTTAATAAGATCTCTTTACCCGCAATTGAAAACATTTTTCTCTTGCTAAGAAGACATCAAATTCCATAGCTTACTTTTAATATTACTAAATAAGACTTTCTTATCTCTCCCTGAAAAAGAAGGTAGTCTTAAAGATCGTTCATGGCATTCACAAACAGTCATCTATAGATGTTTTTCAAAAAAAATCCCTGACTTCTTGTTGTGTATTCAGTGAAAAGGAGAGAGTTGATTTTCTAAAATTTATCTCTTGACCATATGCTTTCCTATATATTAAAAATAATTTTTTCATTGCAGAGCAAGCTTCTTTAGTAGCGGAGCAAAATAATAAACTATCATATTCAAAAAGTAGATGTGAAACTCTCGGAGTAGTTCTTGCAACTTGAAGGTCAATGAGAGCAATATAAAAGAATTTAGATTCAGAAAGAAAGCATTCAATAAATAGGTTTCCATGAGTACAGTTTAGGTTCTCTCCCTTAAGGAAAGAAAACAATAAAGCATTTCTAATAAATCATTTTTCTAAGTGTGTTAGAGTACAATCGATAAATATAGAAATTTCTTATTTGTAATAACTGTTTCTTTAGACTTACATACTTTGTTTATCTAATATTAATGAAAGGAGCAATAGACGAGCAGGTTAGTATTTACGAAGGTTACATTTCCAAATAATAGGTGCTTGAATTTAGTTGTGTTAGTGTTGATTACTAAGGAAAATTTGCTATATATAAATTAGTCCCAAAGATAGCTTGCCCAAGAAAAACTCTCAATGGAATTGATTAACCTAACAAACCAATATAAGAAAATATATATAATCCAAATTTCAGTGATAGTTTATAATAAAACTATTAAAAAATAACTCAATCTAAAATTATTTAAATAGTGTTAGAATATTTAGAAGATAAATATTCACAATATTAATTGTTCAGCAAATTTTGGAGTCTAACGTAAATAATCCTGCTGTACAAGCTTATTGAATTATAGTAGTCTAAACTTGTCACACAATAACTACTAGAGATTTGATATCATGTACCATAATCCTTCAGGAAAGAAAAACGCTTCACTACAAAAATTAGATAAAAAAGATACCATAATTTTATATAAAGGCTACAAAAATAGGAAGATAAGATTTATATACCTGATAACCAACAATTGAGCCTTTTCTCTCTTTAGAGTTTAATAATCTCGAGAAATCTTCAGCACATATAAGAAATAAATAGGAAGATAAAAGATCACCTTGTCGCAAACCACGCTATGGAAATACTAAACCCCGAGGTTAACCATTAATCATAAAAGAGAAAGAAACTGATTATAAGCATCTCATAATTAATTCAACCTATGATGCAACAAAATCTATTTTAAGCATAACTTTTTCTAGAAGATGCTATTCAACACAATCATAAGTTTTGAGCATAACCTTTTCTAGAAAATGCTATTCAACACACTCATAAGCCTTAGACATATCTAACTTCATTGCAATAATCCCTACTTTTCCAAATTTTCGCAATCTAATGCATTGAATGGGCTCAAAAGCTACTAAAATATTATCAGTGATTAACCGATTTGACACAAAAGCATTTTGATTCACATAAATCATTTCGAGTAACAAAGTTTTTAACCGATTTACAATAACTTTGGTGAAAATTTTATAAAAAACATTGCATAAAATAATTGGTCGATAATCACCCATATAAAAAGGGGATTTGATCTTTGGTATCAAAGTGACCAGAACCAGAGTAGAATTAATACCCCAAATATCACTATTATTGTTTAAGATGTCTAACACAACATGTGTAACCATTGGTCTAACCGTACTCTAGTTCTGTTGATAAAACATGGCAGACATTCCATCTTGCTCTGGACTTCTGTCAGGCCCCATATATTGAATTGCAGCCCAAACATTGTCAGCTACAAAGAGGCGAATCAGTTTGGAGTTCATGGGATCAGTAATTGAAGAGTCGATAGTGGCAAGCACTTGCTCCAGAGCTTCATTATGCTCTCTAACTGAGGTGAAAATATTCTGAAAATAATCAACAATCACATTCTTGATGTCTTCATCCTTGTTCACTATATTACCATATTTATCTTTAATTTTCTTTATTTTGTTTGTTTTTCTATGTTTATTAGCTTTTGAATGGAAAAATTTGGTATTTGCATCCCCAGATTGTATCCAAAAAACTCTAGAGCGTTGCTTCCAATATATTTCCTCATGGTGTAATAACTTATCTAAAATTTTCTCTTGTTGTGACAAAATAGAATAATGTTTTATACTTGTATCATCTTCTTCATTTAGTTGTTGTACCTATTTATGAGATTTATACACTTCCACCTTTAGACCTCCAAACTTATTTGACTATATTTAGTAAGAGACTCTACACAAGCAGAGATATTTCTTAGTCATTGCACTCTCAAAACCTATATCCTTCCAACCTAAGCAAGAGGGTGGCCTAGGGCTCCGGGATTTATCTACTTTGAATAATGCTCTTCTTAAAAATTTGCTTGAAGAGTAATGACCGTGGATTCAGAGTTATTTTTTTTTTTTGGGTCTCGGTTTATTATGAGGAATTGGGGCTTTTGTATGCATAGAAAATCTTCAACTTGGCTGGGACTCCGTCCTTTATGTCTTGATCTTAGACAAGAGTCTAGATGGTTAGTGAGTCGTCATTCCAAGGTTAAATTTTGGACAGACAACTGGCTGGGTAATCCTCTGATAGACTTGGTCTCATCTGTTCAAGACATTGAACCTCCTTTAGATTGTGTTGTTGGGGACTTAATAACGAATATAGGTTGGTCTCTCCCTCCTGTTTTCAAAACTCGTTTTCCAGAGGTAGCTTCTATTATTGATTAAGTCATCTGGTCAGATGGTCCTGACACTTTGTATTGGTTGGGTTCATTGGATGGTGTTGTCTCATGTTCTGCAGCTTATGAATCCATTCGCACATCTAATTTGCCTCAGACTTGGCGAAAGCAGGTCTGGTCCTCCTTTATTCCACCCTCGAGGTCGACTTTGCTTTGGAGAATTTTTCAAAATAGGCTTCCGACTACAGGTGCTTTGTCGATTAGGGGCTTTCAACTTCTCTCGTACTGTTATTTCTGTAAGTCCTCGGTTTAGACTATGACTCACATATTCCTCTCTTGTCCCTTTGCTAAGTAGCTTTGGTTGGCTTTGTCTTGGCGTTGTTTCAATTTTCTGGATCATTTGGCATCTTTGCAGTCTCGCTACCTTTGAAGATAAAAGGCCATTGATATTTTCTGCCTTGAGTTTATTATGGCATTCTATCTGGGAGGTAGAACCTATGATTCGAGAATCTATGTTTAATATGGTTGCTGAATTGTTGATTTTGAGGAACTTTGGTGTTCAGGATAGGCTCGGAAAATCTCCCAAGATTGTGGAGGTTATTTGGAAGCCTCCTCCATATAGCTGGGTTAAAGTAAATACTGACAGTTCAGCTTATGGTACTCCAGGTCCATCTGGTTGCTCTGGAGCGTTTCGTATTCATAGAGGTTTTGTGCGAGGTTGCTTCTCCATTCCATTAGGAGTGGGTTATGCTTTTGAAGCTGAATTAGCTACAACAATTCATACGATTGAGTTTGCCTGGAATTATGGGTGGAAGCACTTTTGGTTGGAAAGTGACTCTTCTTATGTTGTTTCGATTCTTTTAGCCCGTTCTCTGAAGTTTCCGATCTGTTGGAGAACAGTATGGTCCAGAGTGCTTGGACTTATTGCAAATATGGACTTTACAGTCACTCATATCTACCGAGAAGGAAACTATATTACTGATTTGCTTATTTCTCGAGCTCCATCTATTGTCTGTCCTACTTGGTGGTGGTCTGCTCTAAGTTTTATTTCTCACGTTGTTTATGATGATTGTATTGTAAAATCTAGTTTTAGGTTTTGCTAGTGATTATTCTGTTAAGAGGTCAGGCTTTATGTCCCTCTCTGACTAGGTGTCACTTCTTTTCTTTCTTTTTTAATAAAATTTCCCTCGTTCTATCAAGGTTTCCTTCCAAGCATCTTCAATGATTTCATTACTTTTCTTATCTTCTAGCCGTAGAGCTTTAAATCGGAAGCGAGAACATCGTCATTTAGCGTACAAAACCTGGGCATCTATTTGATCATAAATGCTTACCAACAAATCTCGATGATCTGAGTTATAGAAATCAAGATGCTCCAATTCTGTACTCATATTGCAAGGTGACCAATGTCGATTAATCATCACAATCAAGTCTTTCCTTAATATTCTTAATAACTGGACTTTTTTTTCCCATGTAAATTTTTTTCTTGTATAATCCAACGGGTGTAAAGAACAAAGGTCAATTACATCGCAAAAAGCATTCATACTATGCTCAAGATGAAAGGAACTGCTATACTTATCCTTCTGTGATAGAATTGCATTGAAGTCACCCATAACTAACTAAGGATCCTGAATGGAAACATTTTTAAGGCGACCCAAAAGATCCCAAGTAAGATGTCTATTATGAGTTTCAGGTTCTCTATAAAATCCGGTAAAATAAAACCAAAAATTGTCATCATTTTGCAAAAAACAATCAATATGGTGTTTATGAACTAGATAAAATAGTTGTCTCAATAGTATCACTCTATAACAATATTAATCCACCCGCCAAACCAAATCTAGGAACTTCAAATCCATCATGAAAATTTAATATGTAAACGTAAGACATGAGCGAGGTCTAACTTGGTTTCAATTAAAAACAAGACCTGTGGGCATTGTTATTCATTGAGCAATTTGAGATGTCGAATTGTTAATTCATTGCCTAGTCCCTGGCATTCCAATTGATGATTTTCATGTCTTCAAATTAATCTTGTAGCACTTTAAACAAGATATCTCATATTACTTTTTTCTGTATTCACTAAAGACATATCAAGAAAAAATTAGAAAGAAACAAATCAGGATAACTAGTAGATAGGAAAAATAGGCACATTAACAAAATTTCTAATAGATACTTACTAATTTAATCAAGACACAGGGTGCATAGAAATCTATGACCTTCAATCTGGGTTTATAGCACAAAGATATATGCATTAACATTTGGTATCAAATAGTCAAGAACTAGAGTCCGTGTTACAAACTCTAGAGTCGATCATAGAGCCACATAAAACCACCACCAATATACGGGGGATAATTTGAGGAGAATTGTTCGCGTAAGTGTTAACTATAAGCCTCAAAAAAGTGTTTTAACTTTAAAAATCTTGTATTATTGGTGTTGTTTTGTTTTTTTGTTTTTGTTTTTGTTTCTCTTTTTCGAAGTATAATAAAATACGTATTGAAACAAAAATTATAGTCTCACAAGTTAATATTATAATTTCTTTTCAATTAAATCCACCCAAACACCATACAATCCATTTATTGAAATGGTATTTTGTTTGTTTGTTTTAAAATTTTATTTTAGAAGGAGAATAGTAAAATAGGTATTGAATCAATATTTTTCTTTTTTTATTTTTATTTTTTAAGTTTTATCTTTTTTGTTATAATATATTCCTTATTTTTGAGAGCATTGTATCGTTACTTTTTTATTTTATTTTATTTTTTATTTTCGTATATACATATATATATGTATCTATTTTTTAAGTTTTAATCTTTTTTTGGTATAATATATTTCGTCTTCGTCCAGATCTCTTTGTCGCCGCTGTCCGTGCTTAAATCTTGCTGCCGTTCAAATCCAGAGGTAAACAAAAAGGCAAGGAATTCCAGTTGGATTTTAAAAATATAATTTTGTGTCTGATGACTTTGATTCTACAAAAATTTTTGTTTTTTCCTGTAATTATATTTGGTTCATGAATAATGTCAGTGTAATTTTACGTATCTCTTTATTTGATTCCAAAAGAATGAATTTTTTCTTTGATTGAAATATAGGGTATAATATAAACGAATGGACCAGTTTTGGTTTCGAGGAGGTGGAACTAAATCGGTGTGCCTTTTTTTTTTTTTTTTTTTAAAAAATTATTTTTAGTGTTATTATTCTTATTCTATAATGATATACAAACTATTTTTTTTTCCTTTTCTATTTACTTTTGTAATTAGAACAGTTTTTTTAGATTAGAATACACGCGTGAGCTTTCTCAAGATATTAGAGTATTTAAGACACGTATTGCTCTATCAGTATACACTTTAATTATCATCATACACTTATTAGATGAAGAGGCAAAATTAATTCCCTAGGTGAAACGCTAGTTTGTGAAATCTGATATATATATATATATATATACAAATTTCGTGAAAAGATGATGCACACTAATTATCATAGTAATCTGTAGAAACATTACTTAAATATCAAGGAACCATATATATATATATGATATATATACATACAGTGATAAAAGATCAAATTACTATCAATGTTCCCGTTTTGTTTAATTATGTTATATATTTCACAAAAATTAGAGCCCATATATATTTTGATGACTAAATATTAGGATATATATAATCCACTCATGGATATTGACAAAAATTTATACGCAAGCTAAACGGGACATGGAAAAAGAAATATGAGATATTATCTATAACCCCACTTAAGGAAATCTTTCCTTTTAATAATTCAAAAAAAAATATTAGGAACTAATATATTGTAGGAAAATGGGTTAATATGTATTGGGTTTGTCTTGGGTTTGGAAGCCCATGTATATTATAAAGTCTAATTGTGTGTATTAGAACCCATTTTCATGAACCATTTTAAAGCTAAAAATTGAGTGGGACCCACATCTTATTAATGAAAGGTCTTGGTGAATTCTTGTTCTTCTCCACGAGTACATTGATTTCGTATATTCACACGCTCAAAATGGTGCACGGATGAATGAGAAATTGTTGCTCAAAAATGCACTATTGAAATGGAAAAAATGAAAGGAAAAGTGAGAGTCCCACATTAGTGGGAAATACTTGGTTCAAGTGGTTTATAAAGAACCTTGTTTCGTGATGGTGGCAAGAATAACTACCACAGATGCTCTCTCAGGCGCGCGCATGGGGAGTGCAAATCTTCGGGCTTGGGCCTGAATTTGCATGAGCTCGTGTGTGCCCGCGCCAGCGGATACGAATGCCGGGCCGAAACTTGGACCATAATAAGCCCAGCCTTTGTTTGCGTCCCAGTTAATTTTTTCTTTCGTTTTTGAACGTTTTGTTAAATGGCTGCCAAAAGTTAATAGCCAAAACGCTTGTAACAGATGGAAAGATTTTAGGTTTTTGCTAACAAGTTTCCCCCCGTTGGAGACTATAAAAGGAGAGCTTCCCCTCATCATTTGACATACCAAAACCAAGAAGTCTCTCTAGTTTTCTCTCTAGCCCTCTCTCTCTCTCAATTTCTCTATTCTTCGAGTGTTCTTGAGTTCTTCGGTTTTCCTAGCTATACTGCTTAGAGAATTTAGAAATTTCGTAGCTAGATCTTTTAGTGTGTTGGAGTTCATTGCAATCTAGTTCGTAGAGTGGAGGTGTTGGTGCTTCACCTACTGCTCTTCGTCGTTGTATCTTGAGAAACTGACGCTTGCTAAAGTCCTCAAGCATTCCAGTGGAGGGAGCGAATAAGTTTTAAGGACACTGTGTGGTACACAGGCCTCGACCATTAACAATCTTTTGTTTTGCAGGAATACTTGTTTCAGAAGTGCTACCGAAATTCTGCTCAAGGTTGGAGCATAATATTTTGGTAACGTTATTTATTGAAAAGTTTATTATAAATATTTGTAACCTTATATATTGCATGTCATAATCAAATACAATTATAATGAAACTGATTCTAATCTGTCATAGCATGATTGGAATGTTTTACAGATAACAACCGATAGTATTATAGTACAATTGGAAGTAGGAAGAATACTATGATAAGATAAAAACAACCAGACACTTTCATACAATATATTAAGACCAAATTATATCACTTCTTCTGATTTGTAGTCACATTTGAGGCACTGTTCTTCGGGGCCCTATTAGAGACTGGGTCAACTATGTTCTTGGCTTTTTTGGAAGCCCTCTTAGAGTCAGAGGTATCCCCAGCCACATATGGCTGACTATCCATATATGACATGAGTTTCTTCTTTGGGGAGGTAGTTTGGTGAGAGGCAGATTCTTTCTTCAAGAGTACTGAGGTCAGTTTATTTATGGAGGGATGGTTGTCCTCTGTAATCGAGTTAACCTGGGGTAGGTCCTTCCAAAATGCAATCAAAGGGGTAAATTACTAAAGAATCTGTATAGTGGTATGTAGGATTATTTGATATGCAGAATTACTATGGTAGTACTAAAACTAAGAATGCAAGGAAAGATTACTAATAATAAAAGTGTAACTACAATAATACCTTATTAATACCAGAAATATGTGTGGGGTAGATATTTGATGTCCTAGCATCAACAGGGTGTTTGTCCGCCATTTTAGCAAACTGTCCAGGGATTTGATCCTTTGGAGATGACTCAGATTGGATTCAGCAATGTCGAGTTAATGGTTGATCATCAGGGCAGCGACCACCTTATATATGTATTGAATGATCGTCATCCTAAATATGTAAATGGGATTAAAGTTTCCACAAGTCAGATATTCCCACATGGATGCAATATACGATCAGTAGTCACATGCAACCAGGGGCCATAATGTAAGGTTATATTCGTATAACCTGTATGTGGGCCATAGGTTTTTATAACAATTATATAATATAAGGGCTGTCTAATTAAGTGGTCTACTTGAGGGCTCAGGAAGTTACCTATTAAGTGTGGACTCTGTAATATGTGGTTACCTAATCCTAGTCTAATAAGGATTGATGGGGTCTCTATTGGTGACTAGTATATAAGGATATAACTATAGGGTTTTGGTCCCCAAGTCAAATAGAACTTGTGCTCTTCTCCTCTGTTTCCATCAACAGAGAGAGACCCATTGAGCATACATAGAGTATTCTGGCTGTGGAAGCCTTCTACCCTTAGGTTCTAATCAGTTAATCGCTTCCGCTTACGTGATCACATCCTTTGCTGTCAAACACGATGGATTCAAGTTAGTCACAGGTTTACTCTCAAAAAATCTTTTCCTGACAATTTAGCATGATAGATTCTGGGATTATATTTGGTTTATTAATCCATTATGTATATCTAACAAGTGGTATCAGGAGCAAGAAATCATGTTAAATTGCTTAGGATAATCATATATGTCACTATTTTATAATATCTTTACCTATTTGGCTTTCTAGGGTTTAGATATAACATGTATGATTGATGAATTTTTCATGATTTTGTTGAGATATTTAGTGTTTGAAGGTTGAATTCTGAGTTTTGGGTCATAAAGATTGCAGATTAGGGTGAAAAATCGCATTAGGGTTGAGGTACCCGATTTTAAAATCGGGTAATCAACCCTCAGACTGCAGCACGGCGCTGCAGCGCCGCATTGGTGGTGCTGCGGCGCCAAGCCACGGATCAGGTGGCACCGCGGCGCCACTTGCGTGGCGCTGCAGTGCCACCATGTAATCACGGTGGCGCCGCGGCGCCATGCAACTGGCGCTGCAGTGCCACCATTCATCAAGGTGGCGCCGTGGCGCCACACATTGACATTGCAGCACCACCACCTGGGTTCAGAAATTTTTTTTTAGGTCGTTTTTTAACCTAATTGAGATACATGGTCTCGGTTTTGGGTAGAATTGAGTCGTTTTTGACCCAATTCAAGGAGTTTCAACCTGAAACTTAACCAATCTGTTATGTTTTCTCAACCTAGCTTCAGTACGACCCAAA
The DNA here is from genome assembly GCA_002914845.1 of Trema orientale. Lineage (NCBI taxonomy): Eukaryota > Viridiplantae > Streptophyta > Magnoliopsida > Rosales > Cannabaceae > Trema > Trema orientale. The sequence continues at coordinate 142,333 of JXTC01000249.1, forward strand.
CTTTATCCGTTGAAAACTCTATTTGGCGTAAGAGTTGATAAAAGTGCTTAAAACTCAGTCGGTCATCCATAAAGATTTGTGCATTAAAATTTTCAGTTTAATATTCTGGGCACTTTGGTTATTATTTTCTTTGTACTATTTGTTTAAATATTTTGAAATAGATGAGTTGAAACAACATGTTGCCAAAGTAACCTCTATTGCATGAATTTATTTATTTTGGAATATTTAAATGATTGTATGTTTATTGTTCATGCGAATAATTACCGGCCCAAAGGAAGGTGATTATTTGGCCGAATAATGAATACACCTGCGGTAATAGATATGTGATGGTTATCAAATTTCCATGTGGACAGTATATCGGCCTAAATGAAGATTTGCTGTCTGACAGGATTTACTGTCAATATTTGATTACTGCACTGAAGAGTACCATTTACAAGTTGATAAGTCGGCCCAAAGGAAGGCTTATTGATGTTGTTCTGGGTATCTTGTGATGGAAGCCCACCTTATATATTTATTTGTTGTATGTCATGCTAGTATATCTTTTTTTTGTATGCTTAGTTTATGACATATTTTTACTGTAAGCTGTTATTTTCTGTTTTTTTATTCTCTATTCAGTTTCTATTTAATATATATCTGCCAATATTAAGTCTAATATTTGTGTTTAATAATACAAACCTTAAGAAATGGAATAAGCACAATGTGCTCAGTTGCATTGGTCTTGACCTTGTACTTCGGACAGAACATCCTACTACTCTTACAGTTTAAAGTTCTTCAGTTGGTAAAGAAGAGTTTTGAGTAGTAAATTCGTTCTAATTGCATAAGTCTCATGATCATGCAACACTCTATTACAGAAACCATAAGGGGCGCTATACCTGAGGAGGTAAACGCTAAGTTGTTCCTTAAAGCAATTACAGATCGTTTTATAGAAAACGAAAAGGTCGAAATGAGTACCATTTTTGGGATCTCGTTTCAATTCAGTATAAGGATTAAGGGAACATAAAGGAGTACATTATGGAGATGTCTAATCCCTCTTCCAAACTAAAGGCACTTAAGTTAGAGTAGTTGAAAGACTTGCTCGTGCATTCGGTCTCTATTTCTCTTCTTGCACAAATTAGTTAAGCAAAGTTACAACACCCTTAAGTACAAATGATCTTTTTTGAGATCATTTCTTATAGTGTGCAAGAAGAAGATAGGATGAAGTGAGAAAAGATTGAAAGTGCTCACTTAGCATGTACTTCTCAATATAAGATAAGATAAGGAAAAGGAATAAAGATAAGGAAGCTACAGTTATGTCTTTACAGCATAAAATGCAAAAGGAAACAACATAAGGAATTTGTTTGTTTCTTTTGCGAAAAGGGCTGGATGTATAAGGTTGATTGTTCCAATCATGCCTTTTGACCTATAAAGAAGGGTATGCTTCTCAATTTTGTTTGTCGTAAAGTTAATTTAGTTCTTGTACCCAAATGCACTTACTGAATAGATATGGATTCTACTATTCACATTCATGCAAGATTGTTTGTGAAGCCAGTTGCAAATTGATGATGAAAGATTCATCTGTTTGGGCAATGGCAACACTACTTCAGTGGAGGCTATATAAGGTTATTTAGATTACAATTAGAGACTGGTTAAATTTTGGATTTGGAAGAGACTTTTAAAGTATTCTATTTCTGACTCGAACAAATATAGTCATTCTTGTTCTTTCGGAAATAGTTCAATTTAATTTCTTTCCAGATTTAAATTTCTTGCTACTAGTTCTTTGATTGATAATCTTTATAAATTGAAAATAATTGCCTCATCAAGTTAATCTTGCATATTAAGAACTATGGTACAAAAGTACAAGTCAATTAAAAGAATTTCTCTAAGGTATGACACAAGCTTTTTTGATATATCTCTTAATAGAGAATTAACAGCATTGTGTCAGATGAAATTCTTAGCCTACTTAACTTAACGGACTTTAGAATCTGTGTTAAGTACATTAAGGAATACAGACAAACATAAGGAAATCAAGTATCAACAAGAGTTTTGATGTCTTAGAGCTAATTTATACTGATACATGCAGACCATTCCATACAGTTATCTGGAATGGCCAACAGTTTTGCATTATGTTCATAGACAATTATTCTTATTAAGGGTACCTATTTTGGTTCATGAGAAGTCTCGATTTCTGGATACATCTAAGTTTTTCCAATGCCCAAGTTGAAATTCAACTGAGCTAGGAAATTAAAGCTGTCAAATCTAATCACAGTGCATACTATGATAGGTAAGACGGATAAACTAAATAAAGTCCAGAACTATTCACTCAGTTCCTAGAGACATACAGAATCGTCCGACAGTACAAAATACCAAGGAAACCTAGTATAAATAGTATTACTCAGTGACAATAAAGCAAACTTAAGGACATAGTAAGAAGTGTGATTAATCATTCTTCTTTACCTAAAATTACTCTAGGAACCTAAGAACTGCAGTTTACATACTAAGCAAAGCTTCCACTAAAAATGTAGCTAAAAATCCCATATGCGCTATAGACGGGCAAGAAGCCTAGCATTAGGTACTTGCATGTCTGGGGTTGTCCAACTAAGATTAGGCCATACAGGCCATATGGAAAGTGATTGGACTTAAGAATTTTAGTTACTATTTCATTCGGTACTTTGAAAAGTTAAGGGGATTTAAATTTATGATACCTCTTATAAATCCTTTTCAAAATGGGAAAATATAAATTCCTTGAGGATATTAAGTTTGGGAGGAGAAAAGGTTAAGAATATTGTCTTTGAGGAGGAATTCATTTCTCTTTCTTCAGTTGCAATTGAAAATGTTCAGGTTTCAGGCTTCTATACCTGACATTATTCAAGATACAAATTCCGATCAAGACAATATTCAGCAGCTTCCAAAAGGGCAAACTCAACAACCTCAAGAGAAAGTGCCATGAAGGAAATCCACTAGAACATGTGTTTGATATGGGAGTAGAAAATGATCTAATTATTTTCACTCAAGCTAAAATAATGTTCTAACTCTCAAAGTGGATTAATGCCATAAAGAATAAGATGAAATCCATGAAGGACAATGACATTTAAGATTTTGTCGACATTTAGGTTTGTCTAGTTCTAATGGTTTCACTCTGAAGGAAGGCATTATTTATAAAAAGACTTTCTTTCAGTTTTAATGAAAGACTCCTTCAGGATAATTTTTGCACTAGAAGCTCATCATATTCTGGAGTTACAATAGGAGAATTTAAAGACTACCAGTTTCTCGTTAAGATATTATAGATTCCATCTAGTCATTTTCTCGTTTGGTTTTGAGGAAAATTTAAGTTGATGGTCTTATATATCACAAGTTCAGTGGGAGCAAGTTTATCTTCCTGATATTGTATGTCAATGACATACTTTTAGCTAGCAATGATATAGGCTTGTTGTACGAAATTAAGAAATTTTTATAGAAGGATATTGATGTGAAAGATCTTGGGGACGTCTCTTTTGTACTAAGGAATATAGATACATTGAGATCCTTCCGGTAGTATCTTTTAGGATATCACAAAAGATCTATATCAATAAGGATTATATTTCAGGAGATATGCCCATTGGCTAAGGGTGATAAATACAGTTTCAATCAATGCCCATAATGATATTGAAATTAAGGAAATACAGAAATTCTCTTATGCATTGGCAGTGGCCGGAGAATCTTATGTATATTCAGGATTGTTAGGCAGATATTAATAACCCTCATGTGTATCATTAAGTAGCAGCAAAATGGGTTATACAGAATTTAGAGAGAACATTAGTTTATGTACTCACTTATCAGAAGTCGGAGAAATTTCAGAGATCATTGGGTATTCCGATTCTGATTTTGTTGGATGCCTGTATAGTTAAAGATCCACCTTTGGTTATATATATATTTGCTAAATAGAGGAGCTATTTGGAAGAGTGTTAGATAAACACTCACAGCTTTTTCACTACGGAGCAAAGTATATATATCTTGTTATAAGGCATCGATTTATGGAATATAACTGCGAAATTTTATCATCAGGCTACAAGCTGTGGTTGATGGTTTTAAAAGACCATTAAGGAATTATTGTGATAATTAAGCTGCATTGTTGTATTCTGATAACAGCAGAAACTCTTGAAGTCAAGGCAAATAGACTTTAAGTTATCTGTTGTTAAAATAAAGTATTCAGAGTTGACAAGTGTCTAAGGAACATGTAAGTACAAACTCCATCATAGTGGCCACTCACCAAAGGTTTATCGCCTAAGGTGCTTTCATGAGCATATTGCTCATAATGGTGTTGTATTTTAAAGATGTGCTCATATTTATCATATTATTATCTTTCCTACTGCGGTTTAAGCATAAAGTTTGCAGTAATGCATTAAGAGGAAAGACTAAGGTTGATCTCATTTCAGTTTAAAGTAGGACTAAATGGAAATAGGCATGTACGATCACTTTTCGTGTAATTTCCATGCCACACATCCATACTTGATCTGGTCATTGCGTGTATTGATTTGATAATTATTGATGGGTTTAGTTGCCTACCTAAGTGCAATGAAGGCCGCTTTGGTTTCATGTTAATATATAAGATAATACAGATTGTCTTAAAGGGTAATTTCTCAATAGACAGTAATAAAGTGCGCACTCAAGTTTTCATTATATAATTGTCTCAGGAAAAACCCATATAGCCCAAGTGGGAGATTGTAAGGTTATATTCGTATAACCTATATGTGGGCCATAGGTTTTTATAACAATTATATAATATAAGGGTTGTCTAATTAAGTGGGGCCAATTAAGTGGTCTAATTGAGGGCTCAGGAAGTTACTTATTAAGTATGGACTCTGTAATGTGTGGTTACCTAATCCTAGTCTAATAAGGATTGATGGGGTCTCTATTGGTGACTAGTATATAAGGATATAACTATAGGGTTTTGGTCCCCAAGCCAAATAGAACGTGTGCTCTTCTCCTCTGCCTCCATCAACAGAGAGAGACCCATTGAGCATACATAGAGTATTCTGGCTGTGGAAGACCTTCTACCCTCAGGTTCTAATCAGTTAATCACTTCCGCTTACGTGATCACATCCTTTGCTGTCAAGCACGATGGATTCAGGTTAGTCACGGGTTTACTCTCAACAAATCTTTTCCTGACAATTTGGCATGATAGATTCTGGGATTATATTTGGTTTATTAATCCATTATGTATATCTAACACATAATTCGTCACCATTCCAAGACCATTGTCTTCTTGCTCTATGATGGTTATATATGCCTTGACAGCATGATCAATCTTACCGCAATAAAAACAGAATTCTGGTAGGCATTCATAACGAAAGTCCACCCAGCGATCTTTTATATCTTTGTCTAATCGAAGGGTCATCCCTCGTGGTAATGGCTTAGTGACATCAATATCCACCCTTATACATAGGCAGCGACCCCAACCACCATAAATAGTAGTTGTATCAACCACTACATCAATTCTAATCTGAAGTCCAATAAACTT
>JXTC01000249.1:156644-170329 GCA_002914845.1 Trema orientale
AGATGAATCTTTCATCATCAATTTGCAACTAGCTTCACAAATAATTTTGCATGAACACACTTATGTGAATAGTAGGTTCCGTATCTATTCACTACGTGCGTTTGGGTACAAAAGCTAAATTAACTTTATGACAAACAAAATTGAGAAGTATACTCTTCTTTATATGCCAAAAGGCATGACTGGATAATTAACCTTATACATCCAGCCCTTTTGCAAAAGAAACAAACAAATTCCTTATGTTGTTTCCTTTTGCACTTTATGCTGTAAAGTCATAACTGCAGCTTCCTTATCCTTATTCTTTTTCCTTATTTTATCTTATCTTGAGAAGTATATGCTAAGTGAGTACTTTCAATCTTTTCTCGCTTCAACCTATCTTCTTCTTGCACACTATAAGAAATGATCTCAAAAGAGATCATTTGTACTTTAGGGTGTTGTAACTTTGCTTAACTGATTTGTGCAATAAGAGAGATAGTGACTGAATGCACGAGTAAGTCTTTCAACTACTCTTACTTAAGTGCCTTTAATTTGGAAGCGAGATTAGACATCTCCATAATGTATTCCCTTATGTTCCCTTAATCCTTATACTGAATTGAAACGAGGTTCCAAAAAATGGTACTCATTTCGACCTTTTCGTTTTTAATAAAACGATCCGTAATTACTTTAAGGAACAACTTAGCGTTTAACTCCTCAGGTATAGCGCCCCTTATGGTTTCTGTAATGGAGTGTTGCATGACCATAAGACTTATGTAATTAGAACGAATTTACTACTCAGAATTCTTCTTTACCAACTGAAGAACTTTAGACTGTAAGAGCAGTAGGATGTTCTATCCGGAGTACAAAGTCAAGACCAATGCAACTGAGTACATTGTGCTCATTCCATTACTTAAGGTTTGTGTTATTAAACACAAATATTAGACTTAATATTGGCAGATATATACTAAGCAGAAACTGAATAGAGAACAAAATAAAAATAATAGCTCACATTAAAAATATGTTATAAACTAAGCATACAAAATAATAAGATATACTAGCATGACATACATCAAATAAACATATAAGGTGGGATTCCATCACAAGATACCTAGAACAACATCAATAAGCCTTCCTTTGGGCCGACTTATCAACTTGTAAGTGGTACTCTTTAGTACAGTAATCAAATATTGACAGTAAATTTTGTCTGACATTAAACCTTCCTTTGGGCCGATTTACTGTCCACATGAAAACTTGATAACCATCACATATCTATTACCGCAGGTGTGTCCATTATTCGGCCAAATAATCACCTTTCTTTGGGCCGATAATTATTCGCATGAACAATAAACACACAAACATTCAAATATTTCAAAATAAATAAATTTACGCAATAGAGGTTACTTTGGCAACATATTGTTTCAACTCATCTATTTTAAAATATTTAAACTCTTAGCGCAAAGAAAATTAATAACCAAAGTGCCTAGAATATTAAAACCGAAAAATACAATAGTGGTCTCTCTACCTAAAGCTACTCTTGAGTGGCCTTTAAATAGAGAAGAGAGCAAGTCTTCACGTGTATATCTGCCAAAGAACAATTAAAAGTATTTAATATTAATTAGAAGACTTGCAAGATCAGCTAAGTTTGTTACCAAACTTAGAAAAACGAATCTGGAAAATAACTGCTGATTCTGTCCACATGTTGCAACATGATCTGTCAACCAATCATGTTGTAACAGAAAAGAAAACTTTCAGATTACTTTCCTGAAACAAAATAATCAGTTACTCAAACCTATTTGATAGCTAATAGCACGAATTAGAGTAACTTTAATCAGTGAAAATCAGCACAAATGAGTTAAGGAAACCTCCATAAAAGATATTAACATAAAATATTCATTTAAAGGAATTTCCTTAATGAAATAGTAATATATACTCAAAACCAATTTAGGTAAGAGTCATTTACCTATTTCCTATCAATTAAATCCGTGTATGCATTAATAAGATCAGATTTTTATGATTGACAGCTATACAAATCGTGACCTAAAGCATATAAAAGGAAAATACAGACTATACTGAAAGACCTAATTAGATCAAATATTTAGTCGCATGTTGTAACATGACCGTGAAACCAGTCATGTTGCAACATAAAGGTTGCCAACAGATATTTGCTCTTTCATAATCAATCAAATCATACTTTAAAATCCTACTTGGTATTATTCTAGAATTTACTGTAACATGGGTAGCGCACCGTTGTTTTACCCCAGAATCACAATTTAAAAATATGTATAGAAATCTACACAGTCTAATCCCATTATAATCCAATGTACTTTCACAATTTATCAAACCATCGTAAAGATTTTTCATAAGTCAGTTATAATGCAATTATAAATCAAAAAATGTATAAAAAACTAGGCAATTAAACCCTTACCTTGCGATAGTAGTTACATCAAACTAACGATACTCAAAAAATCCCTTGTTGGTCACTTGGATGCTCGGACGGTAGTTTCAGGATCCTAGTAAGCTCACTTTAAAAAGTAACTTTTCCAATGGAGCCTCAAATTGAGAAACAGAGGTCACCACTAAATTCCTAGCACCCAAAAATGCTAGGTTAGATATATAATTTGTCAAATTTGGGTCTCAGGACAGGACCCGGCCTGTGGCACGCAAAATGGCACTATTCACGGGCCTACCTCGATTTTCGTGTCACTTTGAAACATAATGATATTCTATATCAAAGTTTGTCTTTCGACCTCACTGAGTCCAAATTTGAAGTCAGAATTCAGTTTCGAGGTCCCGAGTCTTAAATTCGCTTTAAATTCGAAAGTTACAAAAATATCATTTTTTTCGAAATATTTAGAAAAATGTCTACTTTTTAAATCTAAAGACTAGCGTGCTTCCGGATATCATTTTAATGTCTATACCCGTAATTATTCATGATTTTAACTCCTCTATCACCTCGTGTAATTATTTCGGGCTATTTACAAAAATAATTATAAAAATACCACTTTTTGAAAATATTTTCACAAGTACCATTTTTTAAAATATGATTATCTCACAAACTAAAACTCAATGCTAGTTTGGGTAAGCTTTACAAAAAGTTAAAATTGATTGTTAAACAATCTATAAGTTAAAAGGTGTTTGATAAAAACCTAAATATTAGATTATTGAAGAATTTTTGACAAAATCACAGCCTAAAGCTAAAAGGGCTACATAGGTATATGACCAGTTTTTGGCCCAAAACTTAGTTCATGACCACGGGCCACTTTTTATTGCTAAGTGTCTAACAATTAGGTCCGTTAGAAAATTTATACCTTAAACACCCTTATCAACCTCAAGCCTTCTCTATCATCTTCCCACTGATTTTCCCTAACTTATGCTCAGTTTTTCCAAATAGCCACATTCTTTCTCACCATTCTCTATTAATTTCTCTCTCTTCCAATGATTTCTCGCATTTCTTTCTACCATTTTCTCGATCATTTTCTTGCATCATCTTCAAAGATAAAAACCACATAGCTCCCTAATATCAAAATCAACATTAAAAAAAATTCTCTATATACAACTATCAGACTCCATAGATGAAACCTCCATTAATGACTTCTCAAGCTTGAGTTTTAACTGGAATATTGAGTAAGTTTACTCATAAACTGTTTTATTAAGTTCATTGTCTTCATTAACCTAGATTTATAAAAAACTATAGAAACATAACCTAGTTTTTTGTTTTTTTTTTTTTTTTAAATTCATACCCAAGATTGGGCGATTCAAAGATTGGATTGAAGTTCATCACCTAAAAATTGGATTGGAGTGAATCTAGTTTTTCTAGATTCAATTGCTTCTAGATTCAATACCTTTTGAGGTTCTAATTTTTGATAGATTTAATTGAATATTTAGGAGTTTTTATTTTTGGTTGATTAATTCATATTTTAGTTCATGATTATGGTGAAAAATATGGGTTTTGATATATGATAGATCTGATCTAACTTATATAAAATTTGGTTCATAATTTTTTGTATATGGTATATACAAATTTTAATATGGTTCATGATATTATTATTCTGGTATATATAAATTCAGATAGTATTTGCGAATTTGAGTGAATGTCTTTTTCTACTACAATTTTATTTTAGTTCCTCAACATAAAATTTTGATTTAAAATTTTATTAAATGGTTTATAGATTTTAAGGTTCATAATTTGGGTCTAATATTTTGTTAATAGAGTTAGGAATAAATTATGAACTCTAATTTTTAGTTTTTGAGTTTGGTGGCTGAATTTGGATCAAATATTTTACAATTCATATACTTATATTGATTCTTTGATTTCTGTTTAGTATATGAATTTGGGTGAATCATTCATAGATATTGGAGTCGAACTCACATCTTGAATATCATAGTCAACAATTGAAAAATGTTTATATATAAATAATGATATATGTACATGTGTGCTTTGAATTTAGATCTCTTGCTTTGTACTATGTAGAATACTTTTCAGGCTACAAAAAGTTTATTTTGTTGATACTATTCTATTTGGTTCATAAATTTATATCTTTAGTTCCTGAATTTGTGAGTATGGTTCATGATGTTACTATTATAGTTCACATTTGCTATGTTCCTCTTGTTTAGTTTATTGAATGTCTTCTTAACATATGTTTAGTAAATAGTTTTAAATGTAAAAGCCAAATTGATATTTATGTAACTAGATTCATTTTATTGATTGCCCTGCTTATACAATGATCTAATGTACAAATTTATTTGGTTCATAAGCTTTTCGTATTGGTTCATGAGTTTTTCTTAATAGTTCATGATGTATTTCATACGGGTTCATAGTATTTTTGTCATCTAATATAAACTGTATAAATTTGAGTAGTTAGTATTAAGTACTTATTATTATTTTTTTAAATACTAAAAAAATAATACTAGTTTATTCAAATTTATAGAATCTGTTAGCCTAAGATTGACTACCCAAGAGGGGAGTGAATTGGGTTTTAAAACTTTTTAAGAAACTTTTCAACTATGTAAAACCATAGACCACTATTTTGAAACTTTGAGGCTAAATGAACAATAATACCAAATATATAACAATAATACTAAGTCAATTAAGCACAATAAATTTCAAACGCCCAATCAAATAGTTTGCATTAAAGTAAAGAGTGTAGGGATAGAGAAAATGCGAACTCAGTTTTTACAAGGTTCGAAAAATATGACAGTTTGCCTATATTTCCAGCCTTCGGTAACTTGCTTTGAGCTTTCCACTATCGGATCAAGATTATGGGCTTGAACGACCCTTATACAAATGGAGTGAATTATTCTTAGGCACACCCCAGCCTTTACAATAGTCTTGACTCCTATTCTATCACGCCTAACCTTGGATTGTTTTGACTCCGGTGACAACCTCACCTATATGGATTGTTTAGACAATGGTGCCAATCTTACCAACTCACGGGTTGTTTATGACTCTGGTGGCAACCTCACCTATACATGGATTGTTTAAACGATAGTGTCAATCTCACCAACTCATGGGTTGTTTATGACTCCGGTGGCAAACTCACCTAAATCGGGTTGTTTATGAATCCGTTGCCAACTTCATCTCACATTCAATGATTTTTCAATAAGCAAGAATGAATACACTCAAGAACTCTCCTCTCAAAAGTAATAAATACAATTTTGGCCTAGGAGATTTGAGAACAATGCAATATAAATGCTCTAAGATTGACTCAATATGATTTGAAAGTTAAAGTTGAGTGAAAGAGAGCTTTTGCACTTAGAAACTAATTGTGTATCAATGGAGGTTCATATTCTGTATCCCTAAGTCATTAAACTTGGCTCTATTTAAAGCTGTCCTAAAAAACTAGCCGTTTTCGACCGTTCTTGGCTATCTGTCAGAAAAGTTGTCGACCAATTTCAAAAGTGATCAACTATTTTTACTAGCCGTTGGAGTCTGATAGTGACGTTTAGCTCCAGTGGTCAAATGGTCGTGCTGAAATAGTTGACCATTTTAGGACCAGAAATCACCAATTGGTTTCCTTGGTTCCTTTTTGGTCGATATTTTAAATTCCATTATTTTGCAAATATTTTTATCACTGAAAATGGACTTTTTGAGGGAATTTTGGCTGGACTAAAAATGATATTTATTTTCAAACTTCTAAAATAAAATAATCATTTAAACTTTAAGATAGTTTGAAAATTCTTTTGAAAGCATGAGCCAATACAAAGAGAATCTATATGCAATGAACTAAATTAAATACAAGACTAAGTATGAAATATACCCTATCTAGATACGGTCTTATATCTTGATTGTCCATCTTCAAGCTTGATTCTAATAATTTCATATGCATCCATGTTTAAGCTTGATTCCTTAATTAACTTGAGCTACAACTTTAAAACTATTTCACTACACACTCAAGTGAAATTACTAGTATTAAATCAAATGCTTGTTATCTTCAAAATAAGAGTGAGTAAGATTGAAACATTAATTTCTCAACAATCTCCCCCTTTTTGATGATGACAAACATTGATTTATGGGATAAATGATAATATGCAATAAGGATATGAAATTATGAAATTTGACAAGTTTACTTTAATCCTTACCATATTTTAAGTTCTACCTCAAAATATGGTTGAGAAAGTAAAATAGACTTGCTCCCCTTTTTTAACTCAATTAAGTATCATAAACATATTATGAGAAAAGGTAAAATGAATGTGTGTTAAGCAAAGTTCTCCCGCTTAAAATATGCATACTCATAAATAAATCTTTTTATCCTCATATTCATAAATCATCAATCTTCTCCCCCTTTTGACATCATTAAAAAGAGAGAAATAATTTTCAAACAAGATGCCATATAAAAATTAATCTATCCCTTTGAAATAAGATTCTCTCCATATAAATTCACGATATTACTCTCTCTATTTGGATATACAACAAAAATATATGAAAGAGCAATACACAAATAATTTTCTCTCCATGTAAAAAATAATATGACAAGTTAAGTAATAAGGAGATATGGAGGAATCAATAATCGAACAATCTTCAAAATAAGAATAACAATATCAAACAAAAGATTGAACAATAATATGATGACAATGAGCATGAGAAGTATAACATACTCCAAGTAGAGAAGTTTCATCACATCAAGATCATTAAAGCTCTAAATCTTAATATTTCACTTATTAAAAAAAATTTCTCTAAGTATAATCAGCATAAAGCATAGGAGAAATTCAAACCATTAAAGTATAATAGTGAAATAATTTCTTTTTCCTCATTTTCATCAAATTATATAGAGCATATAAAAATTTATAGAAAAAGATAATAACGAATTTAGCACAAGCAAATCATATATATGCTCCCCCTCAATATATAAATCATGATCAAAATGTCAATAACCAAAGTAAGAAAAGATCAATTATATATGAGATATATCAATTATAGATACCAATTATTTTTGAAAAACATTTAATAGTTATATTTGAAGAAATAGAATAACCAAGTTTGATACCAATTAAAATTATGCCAATAGATACCAATTGTATTTTGAAGAACTATACCAAGTTGATTCCAATTAAAGCAATAAATCAAAACACATTCTTCTCCTCCTTTTGGTATCATCAAAAAGTTCCATAAGCATGAAGGATAAGATTGATACCAATTAACAAATGCAAATTAAAAACATGAATAAGCAACTCATAATAAGTATCCAATCCAAACATGACATGTTATCTAAGTTTAAACAACTATAAAAAACAAAGTATGTATTGAAAGCTAATGAGAACCTTATATATGATATTCATTAAACATTTGTTCACATAAATATCATAGGATGAAAAATCATGCGCAAATATTCATAATAACAAAGTTACGAAGTATAATTATTGAATTCAAGCAATATGTCATTTTGAACTCAAATATATCACCAATATAGATAAAATAATTCAACTAATTATGCATGGTGTTTGTCATGTAAAAACTATCAAGTATTTTTACAAATATAAGAGTTTAAGCAATATGCATTGGGCAATCTATTTGAAACATATAAAAGTAATTAATATATCAATCAAATTTAGACTTATAAATAATTCAAACAGAATCATCCATACTATACTTCCAAAAGCTCTTCATCCCCCCTTTTTTTTTTTTGGGTTGAGGTTGGACTTAATCATCATCTTTGATTTGTCTTTAAGATCCAATCATTCAAGCTTAATACCATACCTGTAATAATATCATCTATGCTTTTCTCCTTGAAGGAATCATTAGTTTCATCAAATATCACATGTATAGATCTACTACTTAGTTCTTTTGTTAAAAGAAATTCTCTTTATACATTACTAGTAGTAGACTAACCAAGAAAAGTTCCAACATTGGATTTTGAATCAAAATTTTCAAATTGTCTTTGATATTTTAAAAAATAAAGTATTTGCATCCAAGGACTCTAAAATAACCAATATTGGGTTTTTGATTGTTTCAAAACTTGTAATGGTATTTTATTCAAAATAAATCTAATCAACACCCATAACAAATAATGTTGATGATTTTGGTATAAAAATATTTTAATAAAACTTTTGCATTCGACATAGCCATTTCGAAACTAACAAAGAAAATCATGTAAACCCCCTTTTTTTAAAAAAAATATCAAGTACCTTAAGAGCATAAAAAATTGATTTACTTTCCAAAGTAACATGCTTTACAAATCTTGCCATTTCCAAAAATTAGACTAGGTAAATTATAACAAGATTCTTTTAGTAAAGATTAGAAATTATAACCATATTAGCATGTCCAAATCTTATATGCCATAATCAATAAACATTTTCTTTTAATGCAAAAAAAATCTTGACTTGAAAATTTTTTAACAATGATACAAATATACATTTTTTTTTATCAAAAGATGTAATCTCATTTGTTCAAAATTTCAAATTGAGTATTTGAATTAGTAAAAGAAAAACTCAATAAAACTAATCACATAGTTGAAAAAAAAATTAAGCATATAATATTTCTAGCAAGACATTCTCAAAGATAGTCAAAGAGTTGTTACCGATATTACTTATGCCAATGACCTTACTTTATTTGTTGTCTCCAAAAATAAAATATCCACCATCATTTTTTTGTGGAAGTTGAGAGCTTGGTGAAGTCATCAGTCAAGTTCTTGGAGTAACCACTTTTTTATTTATTTCTACAACAAAGATTCAAATTTGGAATTTTTGATACCCACATAACTTTGGGTCCTTGGGAGTTAGTCTTAGATTCTTTTGGTACCCATTCTTGTTTGACACCAAAATATGCATTTTTCTTAATGGAGCAAGAAAAGCTTTTATGTCCATCTTGATTGCAATAGTTGCATACATATTTTGAGTCATTAATAGATGTTGCTTTGACAAACTAATTTTTGAGATACTTTTGTTTTATGAAAGGTTTATATCCTATAGCTCCTTTGTCAAAAGTACATTTTTGTCCACCAAGTATTAAATCAAAATTCTTCTTTCTATTGGTGAACTTGTGGACAATGTTGGTTAAATTTAACACTTTTTCTTTTAAGGAATCATTTTCATTTTTCAAGGATGCACATATATCACATGTCAAAATAATTTCATTTTCTTTTGAAAATTTCTCAAGTTCTTTTGATCAAAGAGATAATTTCTTCTTGAGAGTATTATTTTTCAAAACAAACAATTTATAGTTATCATGCAATTCATTAAAATCATCAAGTAGCATATTGTATGATAACTTTTCTTCATTACTTTCATTATCAAAAGCACTACTAGCTTCACTATCATCAAGAAAATTATCATTGGGGTCAAGCGATTTTACCTCATCCTCAATTGCCATGAAGCACATGTGGCCAATCTCTTCTTGAATTTCTTCACTTAATTCGTCGTTTTCATTATCAACATATGTGGCCTTCATTTCCTTTTCTTCTTCCCCATTTTGATTTTTGTTCTTGATCATCATGATCTCACGAGAAATGAGAAATTTGATAAGTCTTCTAGAGGAACATTAGTGACGTCTTTCTCTTCTTGGATAGCAATCATCTCCTCTTGATATGCTTTTGTTAAGGTTTTTAGAACTTTTGTTACCATTTCAGTATTGCTATAAGTTTTTCCAAGAGCATGAAGATCATTAATGATGTTAGTAAATCTAATAAATATTTGAGCAATAGATTCATCATTTTTCATTTCAAATAACTCATAATCACGCACAAACATACTAATTTTACTTTCTTTAATTTGATTTATACTTTCATATGAGCATTCAAGCATTTTCCACATTTCATGTGCACTAGTAGCCATTTGTACATTATTATAAATATTTACATCTAGACTATATAACAAACAATGCAAAACATATTCATTCCTAGAAAACATGATTTTGTCAAAATCATCATATTCATCCAATTCTTTTCCAACAAGTTTATCGTCAATTATTTTTCTAGGAATATATGAACCTTGAACAACAATATTTAATAAATTATCACCCATAAATATGAGAAATTTAAGCATTTTAATTTTCCAAATATTGTAATCAATACCATGAAAAAGTGGTGGTCTAGTTGAAAACTCCTCATTTGAAAAGTTTTGAAAATTATTTGGGTTTGCCATCTCAAGACGGTTAAGTCTTTTAAATTTGAGTACCAAGCTCTGATACCAATTGTTATCCTAAGAATAGCTAACTCAGGAAGGGGATGAATTGGGTTTTAAAAACTTTTACAAATTTTTAGAATTAAACAACAAGAACGAGCAAATAATGAACAAAGCAAGTAAAAGTAGTAAATAAACAAGCACAATCTCAAAGTAAATAAATTAAAGAGATAAGGATAGAGAGATTGTAAATGCTATTTTTACGAGGTTCGACAAACACGACGGTTTGCCTACGTCCCCGGCCCTCGGCAACTTGCTTTGAGCTTTCCACTATCGGATCAAGATTATGGGTTTGACCGACCCTTATACAAACGGAGTGAATTATTCTTAGGCACACTCTAGCCTTTACAATAGTCTTGACTCCAGCTCTATCACACCTAACCTTGGATTGTTTTGACTCTAGTGACAACTTCATCTACACGGAATGTTTAGACAATGGTGCCAATCTGACCAACTCACGGGTTATTTATGACTCCGGTGGCAACTTCACCTATACACGGATTGTTTAAATAATGGTGCCATTCTCACCAACTCATGGATTATTTATGACTCCAGTGGCAACCTCACCTAAATCGGGTTGTTTATAAATCCGGTGCCAACTTTATCTCACATTCAATGATTTTTCCATAAGCAAGAACACTCAAGAATTCTCCTCTCAAAAGTAATAAATACAATTTTGGCTTAGGAGATTTAAGAACAATGCAATATAAATACTCTAAAATTGGCTCAATATGATTTAAAAGTTAAAGTTGAGTAAAAGAGAGCTTTTGCACTTAGAAACTGATTGTGTATCAATGTAAGTTCATATTCTATATCCCTAAGTCATTAAACTTGGCTTTATTTAAAGCTGTCCTAAAAAACTAGCCGTTTTCGACCGTTTTTGGCTGTCTGCCAGAAAAGTGGTCGACCACTTTCAAAAGTAGTCGACCATTTTTACTAGCCATTGGAGTATAATAGTGACGTTTAGCTCCAACGGTCAAATGGTCATATTGAAGTGGTCGACCACTGGGACCAAAAACCACCAATTAGTTTCCTTGGTTCTTTTTTGATCAATATTTTAAATCCCATTATTTTCTAAATATTTAGTTTGAAAATTCTTTTGAAAGTATTTGAAAATTCTTTCAAAAATATTTGAAAGTTCTTTTGAAAGTATCTGAAAATTCTTTTGAAAGTATTTAAAAATTCTTTTGAAATTATGAGCCAATGCAAAGAGAATTTATATGCAATAAACTAAATCAAATATAAGACTAAGTATGAAATATACCTTATCTAGATACGGTCTTATATCTTGATTGTCTATCTTCAAGCTTGATTCTAATAATTTCATATGCATCCATCTTCAAGCTTGATTCCTTAATTAACTTGAGCTAGAACTTTAAAACTATTTCACTACACACTCAAGTTAAATTATTAGTATTAAATTAAATGTTTGTTATCTTCAAAATAAGAGTAAGTAGGATTAAAACCTTAATTTCTTAACAGAATCATGGTATTTCTGTTCATATGTTTTCAATAATCATAGCTATATACTGCAGTTTGGATCATACCTATTTTGGTTCACATATTAATGACCATAGCTATATAAGAACAAGATTTATGCGATATTCTATAGAAATATAAACTGCAGTTTGGAATTTTTCATAATGGTTCATAAAATTTTCATAGTAGTTCATGATTTTTTTCATAATAGTTCATGAAATTTTCATAGTGGTTCATGATTTTCATAGTAGTTCATGATTTTTCTTAGTTGTTCATGAAATTTTCGTTATGGTTTATTAATTTTTAATAATGATTCATGAATCTTTCAATACCACTTTAATTTGTGTTTAGTTAATAAATTTATGTAATTCGTTAATAATATTATTTATTTGGTTCATATATTTTTTTAATTTGTGTTTGGTTCATATCATAAAATATTCCGTGGTACTTTTTTTTCTTATTCAGTAAGATCCCTTAAACTTTGAGCACAAATATTGGTGTCTCTTTCCTTTATATAATGAGCACAAAGGAGTTTCAAAAACTAAGTTTAGTGAATACATAGGGGATTTTAGAAACTAAAGTGATTTGGTACATGGTTCATAGTTCATGTCGTAGCAATTGTTTTTTGTTTCATTTCTTAGCTGTTATTCTTTGGAGTTTCTCTTTTAAATACACACCACACTACATCATAAGAATGAGTTTATTTCTCTTTATAAGAATAATGCTTAGGATTTGGTTTAGATTTTGAATGCTACAGCTTACTGCGTGAATCACAATAATATTTTTTTTTCCCAAGTTCGACACTTTCTTCCTTTGTCTTTAATTGTACAGTGGTTCATGAAATTTCATACTGATTCATGATTTTTATACTGGTTCATGATTTTTCTTAGTGGTTCATGAAATTTTCACCGTGGTTTATTAACTTTTAATAGCGGTTCATGAATTTTACAGTACCACTTTAATTTATGTTTGGTTAATTGACAGTTTTTCTCATGAAAACAGGGTTGACTAGGAGGCACTGATGATGAATGTTAGTATAAAGGAAGTAACACAAGATAAAATAGCATTTTTTTGGCAAAAGACGGTCATTGAACTTTATTATTGGGCCGATAACAAGACAAAGACAGGATATATAAGTGAAATAGAAACTCAAAAATAAAAGTGATATGGAAAATATGATCTTTTATTGCTTTAGGAAAAATAATATGATATTTTGATTTTTTAATTTAACAAGGATTATTGTACTAAAAACTTTCAATTGTGAACATATTGAATATTAGAAAATTTTATCCTTGCTTCATCCATTTTGTGTAATGCAATTTAATATAAATCTATACTGTTGCTTACTTCTAGTTATTCATTTTATGAGGTATACATGAGTGATCTAAACTGTATAGGAATGATAATATTTTTTTCTTCATGGATCTTAAGAATTGGAACTTAGTATATATGGCTAAATTTTAATATGAGTTTATGTACCATGACTAAATTTTAATATACCAATACCAAAAAATCATGTACCTGAAAGTATGAGAACAGATAGAAATAAAATAACAATATCTAATATCTAAATTAAAAAAACAGGTATATAACCTCATGTACCAATACCAAAAATTCAT
>JXTC01000249.1:170404-201576 GCA_002914845.1 Trema orientale
AGACCAAGAATATATGAGCCAAAGAAGAGCACTGAATATCTTGATCAATAATAACAAAAAAAGCATATACAAACACAAAATATATATATATATCAAAACCAAAAAGATATGAACCAAATCATAAATGTAGAATATGTTCATCAACAAAAACCAGTGAACTATAATACCATATACTACGAAATAGATCACATATATCATTACAAATATCACATATACTACGACTAAAATGTAATAAACTATTACCAATTACCAAAAAAAAAAAAAAAGGTCTAAAACACACAGGAAAAAAAATAGCTACTTAAACCTAACAAAAAAAAGATTATACATGAATTAATATCAATTATAATACTAATTGCCAAAGAAAATGTACGTACTATGATTAAAAAATTTATAAACTATTATCAATTACGAAAAATAATCTAAAAATCATATACCATGACCAAAAATACAATATACCAGCTTAAAAATTACATGTACAAACCAAAAATTTATGAACCAAACTAAAAAATATCTAAAATATTCATAAACAAAAACTAGAGAAAAGAAACACTATATACCAGCATAAAAATCACATATACCGCAACAAAGAATTCATGAACCAAACTAAAAATGGTGAATATATTTAGCAACAAAAACCAACGAACAGTAATATCATATACCACCACAAAAAAATATGAACAAGACAAAAAATTCATAAACCAGTACTAATTATAAAAAATAATTTAAAAACAAAGAGGAAAACATAAATAATATTTAATTAATAACAAAAAACAAGATTATATAAGAAATTAACATCAATTGCAAGATAAATTAGCAATAAAAATCAAAAGCTCCAAAATAAGTCACAATACAATTAAACAAAATCAAAATTAAAGATCACATGAACAACACAATATATACCTCCAAAGATGAAAGAACAAATTCGCCAAACATGTCGCCAGAGAAGAATCTCAAAATACCGGAAAGCATGAAAGTTCATCGGAAAATCGATCAAAANATGGAGAGAGAGAGAGAGAGAGAGCACTGGAGATGAGAGAGAGAGCGAGTGAGGGAGAACAAGTGAGCGAGAAAAAGAAAGAGAGGGGGAGAGAGAGAGAGATGGAGAGGGGGCACGGGGGAAAAGAAAGCGAGAGAGAGAGCCATGGAGAGAGAGAGAGAGAGAGAGCACTGGAGATGAGAGAGAGAGCGAGTGAGGGAGAACAAGTGAGCGAGAAAAAGAAAGAAAAAGAAAATAAAATAGAAAAAATAAATAAATTAAATAAAGACAGAATTGGAAATTTAATTTAGAGAGTTTTTAAACTTGGATATTTAGCTATAAAATATAAAGTTTGAACATCTCTTTAAGCAAATTTAAAAAAAAGGTATATACACGTAATTTTCTCAAGCTAAAATTGGCCTAAGAGAGCTTTAGATTTCAGATTGTACAGTAATTTATTTCTGCCTTTTAATAAAAATTTTAATATACCAAAAATAACCCTAAACAATTGGAGGAATACCAATAAATATCCTTTCTTCTAAAACCTGAAGCGCGACAAATCCACCAAGGCCGTTAGGAGCTATGGCAGACGACAACGAGACGAGGGCTTCGAGACTTCAAATTTGCACCAATGGCTCCTATTCATGCTACCACCACTACCATGGTCACCGTCAATTCCAACCCAAAGACTAGCTCTGGCTATTCCTTATCCGACGGCAACTGGGTTGATTTTGTAACCACCCATTCTGATCAGATCAATGAAGGATTTCAGCTCTCAAATGGAACCTCCATTCAATCTTCTAGCAACCAAAAACCCTTGGACCTTTTTGGGAATTTAGTGGATGATAATGAATATATGCTGAATCAGGTTGAATTGGTGCCGAGTTGAGTGAGTCGGTGAAGGCTCAGTGGGTGAAACCTTAGTCGAGTTAGCAAATAGTTTTTGTGTTATCTAGAGAGTGCTCTGTTTCAATTTGGTGATGCCTATAATATGTTTGACAAAATGTCGCTAAGAGATTTGGCCTTTTTGCAAGTTTATGACCATGCTTTCCTGATAGAGTTTTATGTCTATTTCTTCATATAAGGTTTTGGTTTTGTTTCAGTGAGTTGGTTATTGATGCATATGGCTATGAATTTTATGATGGCATCACAATTTAGAAAGTATTCACCTTGCTTCTACTGCGGTATGTTTGGTGAGTCTACTAACTTATACAGATATGACAAGAAATAACATCAGAGTTTTATCCCCTTCTAATAGTCTTGAGTATAAATTTGCAATTCATTATTGTAACTTCTGTTTTTTTTACAGGTTTGTTTGTGCACCAATTCTGTTTGGCTCGTAAAAATAAGATTGCAGCTTCAAAATCCTCTTCATCAAACTCGGCCATATGATAGGCTTTATGGTCTGCTTCACATCTTATATTAACTTGCTTGTAGCGTGCACTCATTCCTTTCCCAGTGAGTCGTTAACTTTGGCTCCAAAATTAGCCACCAAATTCGGCTCAGTTATTTCCTTTTGCACTAAAGCATCTCTTGCGTATCAAGCATTTTTCTAACTGAATTATTTATCTATTTCTAATAGAGTAAGCGAAAAAATTTTATTCTCTGAGATGAGCGAGTGTTTTTAAGAATTAAATGGTACAGAAGGATATCAAGCATTTTGTGCTAAACTTTATTTTCCTTGGAAATACAATAAGTGGAAATTAGAATTTGACAAGCGTTACATTCTTACTATGTTTTCTCTTGAGATATTTAGTTGATGATTAGCAGATTTTATAATCAGCATCATTTCTTTACATGCCTTCGTGTTACTCTTTAGTTAGTGTGTAATACTCTATATTAGTACAAGGATATAATAAGGTGGAAGTTCAAGACGGTTAGTACTTATGATATGCATTAGTTTGTCTTTGCTTTGCATATAGATATACAACCTTTTATGTAAACCATAATGAGAGAGGAAGGATGGAGGGCACTGTATAAGGGGATTGTTCCTGGGCTTTTTCTGGGTTTGTTGTTGCATTTATGCTGTTTATCGTATTGGTTGCTCAATTTTCGTTTTTGCTAATAGCACAAAAGTATACCTATTAACAGATAAATATTTGTCTTTACAAGTATTACATGCTTCTTTAGGTGGAATTAGATTTATATAGATCAAAAACACTTTAGACATTGTTTTCAGTACGATTTTGGTAATTAAAAAGTCTTTCTGTTGTTTCAGCAGATATCTCGTGGTGCTATACAATTTACAGCATATGAGGAACTTCGTAAAAAAATAAAAAAGTTATTTTCATACCAATTCCTATGAATATGATATGGCATTGAGATCTTCTTCTGGATGTCTGGAGATTTTCCCATTTGAGTACATCATTACATTGTATTCATGAAGATGGTAGAAGCTAGAACTTAAAGATATATTTTGACTTATATGGATTGCTTTGTTACATCTCTAACATATATGTTATATGAGGAACTTCGTAAAAGTAAAAAAGTTATTTTCATACCAATTCCTATGAATATGATATGGCGTTGACATTTTCTTCTGGATGTTTAGAGATTTTCCCATTTGAGTACATCAATTTCATTGTATTCATAAAGATGGCAGAAGCCAGAACTTAAAGATGTATTTTGGCCTATATTGCTTTCTTACATCTCTAACATATATGTTATATAACGTAAGCGTATGTAATTTGGTTTCATAAATATGAAATGATCAATGTAATTTTGTTTCTGAAACTTATATTAGATGATAAGCAATAAATTTAATTGAGTTTATTTTCGTATCAATTTTTTTAAATATATATTTATATATATGTTAGTATGTAAAAAATATGTATAATTGTAAATATCAATAAGCTCTTTCCAAATTATGCATAATTGTATATTGATGTCTATATTGGTCATTTTATATTTGCACAGTTATTTAACCACACAGTTTACCAAACACTTTAATACAGTTTTTCCAAGTTACAACATTTTAAAATTACAGTTTACTAAATACTCAATTGCTTTATGCTGTAGTAGATGTTTCCCTCAGCACAGCTAAAAGTGTTTCCCTTATAATCTACAACTCTACCAAACATTCATTCTCATAATTTTTTCATATCAATCTCCACTTAAGGTATCACAATAAAATATCAACCTTTCCAAAATAATTACACAAATACCACAAAAATATTTGAGAAACAGCTAAAAGTTCCCGAAAGCTCACTAGAGCTTAAGCAACG
Organism: Trema orientale; assembly: GCA_002914845.1. NCBI lineage: Eukaryota > Viridiplantae > Streptophyta > Magnoliopsida > Rosales > Cannabaceae > Trema > Trema orientale. The sequence goes on from JXTC01000249.1 coordinate 174,605, forward strand.
TCAACAACCGGTTGGAAATTGGACGATTTGCCGGCGACGGGCGACGGTGCTATAAACGGCACGAAACGGTCGGGAGCTTCGTCGAAAATAAGCCGTTGGACCTTGCTCCCGTCGGGGTCTCTTGCGGCGTCGTTTGGCGCCGAGTGGCTACTGGCAGGTGTCCTTTAAGCTGGAGACTATCTGGGTGATAGTGGTGCGGCGAGAAATTGACCGAAAGGTAGTTGTTTTGGTCAGAAATGGTGGCGGCTGTGGGTTGTTGGTTGAGCACAGTGACTGTGCGTTAATGAGAGGGAGGAGACGAGAGAGAGAATGGTCTTTTTAAAGACCTAGTCATCATTTTTTTATTAACACTAGATATTACAAGTGAGATAGCTATATATGCCCTGCTGCCATCCCTAAGGGTGAGTTTTCGTTATCAAATCTTATTTTTCAACATCTTTTCTGGTTTTTCGAACTCAGATTTGGTTTTTTTGATTATAGTCAAAAATAATCGAATGCTTCATGAGGTTTTTATTTCTTTTTTAGTTGTATTCAAATTTGGTCAAAATTTTTTCGAATAACATCGAATTTTCACCTAGTGACAGAGATGTCAAGAAGGTTGGGCCAACCCATTAACACAGCATGCTAAAATTTCGGTCGTGTCAGGCACGATCCGTTTATGTAGATGGTGTCGAGCTCATAACTTAAGTACGAAAGGCTAAGCACAGCATGACACGACACGACCATCGGTACGGCATAGTACGACATGCTAGAATATAGGCATAGCATATTAACATATTACATATGTATTATTATTTTAAATTATTTTTCCAACATACAAGTACTAACCTAATTGGGAGACAATCTATAATCAGTAGTAGTTTACAATAATATTTCACTAGTTATTATTTGTTTTTAGTTCTTCTTGGTGTTAAAAATTTTGATTTTTAATTTATTATGTTAATTATTTTTTTTTCTGTATACATATGAATGATTTAGAAGAAAAATTTTTTATAAAATGATACTAAAATTAATAAAACTTACTAATCAAATGGGCTAATTTTGGCCTAAATGAAATGGCACGTCTAGACACATGGGCTGACATGGCAGGGTACACAGCACGGTATGGCATGACGCGTTAAAGCATAGGCCAATGAATCATGCCAGGCCAGTCCAGTGATTTTAAATTTTAGGCACGGCACGACACGAAAACACATTTTTACCCAACTTTAATTAGTAAGCCATGCCATGTGGTGGTGCACAAGGGGGCAATTTTGAATTTCTAATTTTTTTATCCAAAAATGGTTCTTTTATAAACAAATTATACATGATCTCATATTTTACCATGAGGTTTTTAAAAATAAGTTCAAAATTAATAATACCCTCGTAAGTTTATGAAAATATGCATTTACAGGATAATACATGTAATGGGGTACATAAGAGTCATCATGTAATCCTATTGACATAACTATATTTATGAAGTATCATCAAACGGCACCCAATTATAAGCAGGTCAATCATTAATATCAAAATAACACGATATATAACTGGTCCTGTCTCGTCCAAACTTCGCAATAAAATCACGTATGTTTCCTGTCCCCTTTCACATCTTCCTGCCGAAAAAGGCCAGATCATTAAATATGCCACCTCATCACATTTAATAGAACCGCCAAGAACCTTGTTAGACATTAACTTTCCGTTTTTGCACTTCAAAAAAGAAAAACTATTTAGGAGATTTCAATTCTTAGCACAACGAGCAAAACTATTCAGGAGTTAAATGTGGTATGTATGAAGTACTTGGGATGCACAAATTCGAAGATAAGCACATTGATTGAAGCTCTATATTAACTACTTTGTAAATTACGTGGAAACCCATGCATGATTGCACAAACTCCTACTCCTTTCTCTTTTATCTCTTTTTATTTTGAAAAAAAAAAATAAGAGAGAGAGAGAGAGAGAGAGCTGAAATGCTCTTTAATATACTACAATTCGAATACCTGATTTCTAGAACAGTACCAAGTTGGTTTGATGCAATCTAGATCCCCTATTTCTTCTTCTTTAGTATGCACCAGAAAATAATTAATTAAGAAGCTAGTACTCAATATCATTTATTTTCTTATATTTCCAATTTCAGTCACAGATTAAAATTTTTTTACACAAAGATTTCTGTTATACAAATAATAGGCATACCATGCAATACGCATAAACAAATTTTAGCAACCAGTTATAAAGTAAAATTTTTGCACTGTTTCATCATCATTTTGTGTTTTTTATTTTAGGGACATACCTATTGTATATGTTAGAAACGAGATTTGCAGTTAACATTTTTCATATACCTGTGAAACATTATTGTCTCAAAAAGTGTACAAACATAGTGTAAACTTATTTATTTATTTATTTTTTAAAAGGCAACCTCGATCGGCAAGCAATAAAGCCGAGCTTTTTTTCTCGTTGAATGCACGGCAGAGGACAGGAGGAGAACATCCGTATTTGACGTTACACGCTAACATATATACCCAATATTAATCTTGCTCCTCAAAACACAACCTTTGCCTCGATTGCGATTTGGTTTAATGTAATTAATTTTGAACATAACAAAAAGTATACATCAAATTCTTATGTATCAAATGCTTTGAGATTTTCGTTTTTGTGATTAAACATACACATGGGCTACACAAGGTTTGATGCAAGCTACGTTTTGTAATGGGTGTTTTGGCTACAAATTTCAATACCGGAAGTTGAAAAAGAAAGGTCTTGGAATCCAAAACTGGTCCCTAGTTTTGACCTAGGTACATATATCGTTGTTTCAACCTAGCTACACTTGACTTGGTTTTGAGAAATATTAGGCATAAAATTAACTAGACTTATAAAAGCAACATTCTCCTTTCAGTTACTTTTCTCTGCAAATAGAAACTATATATGTCTTTCAGGAAAAAAAAAAAGAAAGAAGAAGAAACTATATAGCGCTGCTGCTATGAAGTTTACTTGCTTACTAATAGTATTGTGTCTGCCTTCACTATGGCTCTCCTCTGCACAACCACTTCAGGGTACGTATATGCCAAAACCTTGCCTAGATGTGTATATATTCATATTTCTAAGGTCATTGATGGTTAAATTAATTATCATACATTGACATGGATATGTACTTCTTTATCCTACTAGATGGGAATGCTACTTCAGAACTTACCACCATTTCGAAGACTCAAAAGGTGAGAATATTAATCCAAATGATTATTAAAACATCTGTTTACGCATTTTAATAGATTAAGTTCTTATAAGGACTATCTTCGTCTAGCATATAATTCTTTGAGTAGTATTATTATTTTCATTATCCGAATTTTGAAGTCTCAACATGAATAACCCATTTTTTTCGGAGTGTCAATAAAATGTGCATGAAGTCTAGAAGTATCCACAATGTTACAAATATTTATGAATAGCCAAGATATTTGTGAAAATATCCAAAAAAATATAGAAAAATTTTGAGAATTTATTTTTGCACCAAAATATTAAATTTCTTGATTATTTCTTATTTTTTATTTTTAAATAAAATGTGATAATTTTATTTAACTTAGACGTACAAAGAAATAATATTCAAGACCAGTTATTTTATCTTTTTTAACTAATTTTATTTTCTTAGACAAATTTGTTTATATTTAAAAACTAATACCTTAGAAACTCTTTTTGTATTAAAGAAATTTGAAGTCTCTTATCTATCTCATTTAGTTTGTACTTACTATATTATGTTTCGTTATCTTGTTAATATTACAATGAGCCGGCGAATAACTATATATACTTATATCAAAATTATAATCAAGATATAATAATGACGATTTTTTATTTACTGATCTATGTACAATGCATAAAGAAAGAATTCTTAATTATTATACTGTACAATGTATAATTGTGATTATTTCCTTATGCACTATATGAGATATATGGAGACAAAATTCTCATTATGTACAGATTGTTGTTAAAAAACTAATTCAAATTAAGCAAATATATTTTGTTTCATTTTAAATATAGTGTGTTATAAGAAATAGATCCCTTTTAATACTCTTTACAAAATAGATTATTTAGTAGTCTTACGATCATGTCTATCCTAGTCAAGCATGGTCTAGTGAGCATTGTGTTGCATGGTCGAGTTATAATGCTTAAAGAGTCTATTTTACAAGGAGATTTTAAAAATGGCCTAGTTCCTAGAACACATTATTACAAAATGGTCGACTTTGCATAAGATCCCTTTTATAAAGAGTTGTTGGAAAATTTCTAATATTTCTCAAAATATCCATTTGCTAACATCGAAATTTTCATCCTCGGTTATAATTCACTTTTTTGTTTTTTCGTTTTCTTTATCAGGGATTTATGGTAAGTGCTAGAACAGCTACTGCATATAATAGCGTAGGAGGAAGAAAAATGGCTTTACACAAAGTCATGAGGCTAGCTAAGGTTAAACCACAAGGTGCCACAAAAGGCTCCAACCAAGTTGAAGGAAAATTTGGTAGCAAGCAAAAGATGACATATGGTGGTCAGAAGGTGAACTCTAAGGAGTCTAAGGAAACTACTGCCGGTCATTTTTCCGCAAAGATTGATGAGGCTGCCGGCTTTGTAGCCTTCAATGCCGATTACCGCGCGCCGAGACACCATCCTCCGAAGAATAACTGATTAAAAATTAATAGCAGTTGCTCCTCAATAACAAAGCTAAATATTAACGTTCACCTCTGCTTAGTTTTCCTTATTTGGTTCATCTTATGCATCTTATAATATCGTCGCCGTTGTTAAATTTTAATATATGTACGTCTACGTGGTGTTCTATAAATGTCAATATGTTCGTGCTAAAATTTTGCTTCAAGTTAGGAAAAAACCTGTTCCGTGGTACATGTTATCAACCCACAAAGGCAATCAACCCTAGCTGGTTTATATATACACTACAATAAAAAAGGCATTTCAAAGTGCATTTTAAGTGCATTTAAAGGCCTTTCACGGAGCCTCCGAAAGCGGCTTGGTTCTAGGTGCCGTAATAGACCTCGGCTATCAAGGCGCTGTGGAAGACCTACCACGGCGCCTATCAGGCGCCTTGGTATCTTGGGATAGGCACTATAGTAGGTCTTCCATGGCGCCTTATAAGCACCTTAGTATCTCCTAGATACCAAGGTACTCAAAAAGCGCCTTGGTAGACCTACCAAGACACTTTCTGAGCTCTACCAAGGCGCTGTCTAAGCACTTTGGTATTCTAATGGATGTTTTTTTTTTAAGACACTCCATAAGCGTCGTAATACATATTTCCAGGGGACATTTTTAATACATTTGTCTATACCCCTATAATTTCATAAATATAATCCAAATCTATTATATACACTAAATATTTCAAATAAAATGGAGTATAAATATAAATTTGCATACTAACATTAAATAAAAATTACAAACTTAACAATATAATCATAGTCCATAATATAAAAGTAAGTAGATGATGAGCAAATCAACATAATAGAACTACTTAACATTATAACTTGATCATAATCATATCTATATAGTCTATAAACTAAGTATATACATTAGTTTTCTAAGTCAAACTAACGTGATCATCAAAAACTACATAGTTTAAATGAACAAAAACTAGGAACCTCAAATGAGAAATTGTATTAGTTCTTCGACCCACTCTTGAAGAAGTCCATTGATATCATCCTTTGTGTAAAAATTTTGTCTATTAAACTACAAATTCAAATACTTTATGTATTAGAAAGTAATCAATCAAACTCTAAATTAGAAGAGAACTAATAAAACATACAGTTACATACTATTGTGATAAATGATTTAACATTAGCTTGTTCAATAATTTCTCTCATAAATTTACATATGTAGAATCCACATTCAACACTTGTTGGTTGTCTTAGGCACTATACATAAGATTCGAAAATATAAGTAATTTTAATTAATCTTCTGCCCAACAAGTGTTATTAATTCAAGTTTAATACCTTTATTAACTTATAAACCGAACCATTTGGTCTTCCTTTCTTTCCTTTTTTCTGCGTTATATATGTTGAATGCACTTTGAATTAGAAAGGCGCAAACACAAGAAATAAAAAATTAGCAATAGCAACCATAACTAAAAATAACATAAAAAACTAAACTATAACAAAATAACTATTAGAGAACTTACTCGATCATTGTTAAACTAATTTCTTCATGGAGAGCTAAGCCGAGAAGATCTAGAAAGCATGCATAATCTTTGAGAGGATAAATGATAAGCAACATCCAATGTTCCCTACTCATAAAATTGATGATAAAGATTATCTATAATGTAACAATTAACTTCATATCTAATGTAGTTGATATGATAATTTGTTAACTTTAGAATCTTACCCATAATTCTAAGGTATAATTAGAAATTGATGTTCATTCTCCATGGATAATATCCGGTTACTAAACTTGTAGCACGATCCTCACATGGACCACCTTCTGTAGCAACTACACTAGAATCCATGAACATATACCTATCTTGATAGCCATATTGCGTCACTAAATAGTGTAAATACCTACAAGTACAAAATTCAATATGAATCAAGTGTTGCATTATATAATTGTCAACTATAGATAGATGTATATATATGAAGTGCTATGTATATGAAAAAAATAAACTTCTTACTTCATGTATAATGTAATAGGCATGGCCCCAATCATTTGCATTGGCAAAACTCAATTATATCTTCTTTGAACAGGGGCAAACGAAAAGCTTTTCCAAACACTTCTTCATCAAAGAGAACATGAACAACAATATCTTCATCCATTCCTTGAATGGTATTCAATAGTAATCTTATAGAAGCTGGTGCACCATTAATTCTAAACTGTGTTTGTGTAATAGATTCTATTTTCTTTCTTTGTGGATGCATTCTTTCTTATGTTTGAGGTGGTTGTATTTGTGAAGACTTATTCTTCTCCGTTTGTTGCCTATTTATATTATTAAACTCCTAAAATCTAAATAAATAATGAAATGTTAACAAACAAGTTAATAATTCACATTAGAATTTAATAAAGCATGAATTTATTTGGAAAATAGGCCTGTGTACTAAATTATCTTCAAAGATGACAAGCATCTTAAGCTATGCAAGATACGATCCAAGTGCATCACCTACCAACCTTGCATAATCATCTAGATTTGGAATAAGAATTAGGGCTTTAGCATCAAGAATAATCTCTTCTGATACACGAAATATATGCTCCCCTAATTCTCGTACGTGAATAATAGTTGATGAGATTGAATCTTATACATATCCTAAAGCAACTATATTATCACGAAACCCCACTATAAGCTTGTATGGTCGATTCTACAATATAGAAAATCAAACAAAATTTATAAATACAAGTAAATAATAAATAAATAAGAAAGAAACTCATTTAAATATATTTTTTTGAGTCGTGAAGATGTTCCTACGGGCACCATTGGATTTACATGTATCTCTTGTTATTACACTTCTTCCCTTTGAACTTCTGGCTGTAAATGAGTTATATTAGAACTACCAACGTTACTTTATTATCCTGCTCGAATCTTAACAATTTCAACTTTGAACCATTCTTTTTTTTCTTTAAGCATTTGTTGCATCTTGCTTATTTGTTCATCTTATCACTGTTTCAAATCAAATGGTTGTTGCTTCTTGGTTGGAGTAGATTGATAAAAATATTGTTTGTGGCTAACATGAAATCCTATTCCCTGTACACTTCCAGAATATTCAAGAGTGCCTAAAGCCATTGTTAAGATGTCATTAGAGCTATCTATCTCAAGATTTCCCTCCTGGAACTGTTGAGTATAATCTTCCTACAAAATATATACAGAATTTGAACATTAAACTATGTTATATTTTTGGCAAAATTACAAAATAATATAATCAATAAAATGTAATAAGTAACTTACAATTCTATCCATTATCACTTTGATTTCGTCAGTATGGACTCTTTTCTTAGGAACACGTCCTCTACTCTATAGCTCGGATTTATCAATACCACATCTGCCCTCCTCTTTTTCAATCTTAGATTCTTATCTAGCATAACCCATGCGAGACATACAATATAGGTATTTGTTTTGCGTCGCTTTTCTTTATTGTACTTTCCTAACTTTCTCCCATGCTGCACTTAGTCTTTTCTTAATAAACTCATCTCAAACTTTAGGTTCAATCCATCATGTATATGTTATTGGAGGGTGTTCCAATAACTCTAGAAAAGTATGTCGATACTCATAAGTCAGTTCAGTTATAATCCTAGACTTAAAATCTCTTCACATTTTCTCATAACTTTTTAAAGTTTCTTTTTTTACTTTGTAGTCTAATACCACTGTTTCTTACAATGTCAAAGAAGTAATGTTAATACCAAATATATATTCTAATAAATATAAAATAGAAAGATACAAGTTTATACCAATATTATATGCCAAAGCTCATATTTTAGATCCTTTGGTACAAGCGTCCAGTTATCAATATTGATTGGGATCTTGCGACAAACCATAAGACCATAAAAGCTTACGAAATATTTACCTTCATCTATTGTTAGTTATCCCTATTCATTGTACACAACAATTTCTTTTTTGTTATCACTTCTTTTTTTAATCAACTCCTTCATTTGAGTTGATTCTCTTGATTTCTTTTTATGTGCTCTTTTACATTGACTTTGTAATAGTATAAATTGATAAACATCATCTTCACATTCATTTTCCATGTCAATAATTACCTGTAAAATAATAAGACCACAAATGTAGATCAAAAATTAAAATAGAAAATAATAAACATGTAAATATAAGAGATAATATATTAAAAAAAATGAAACATCAATCTATAAAGATATAAAAATGAAACAGAAAAATAAACTTATTTGATTTGTACCTCTTTGATATCTTTTCTTGATTATCAATCCAAATACCTTCACAATCATCTCTTAAATATGTAACATTACCTTTATTAACGTCTTCTATCAAAGTCTCTACCGAAATTACTATTGAGAATGTTTCATGAGCAACAAGTATTATGTTCTCATCTTCAACTCCTAAATTTTGATATTCTTTTGGTTTTGTTGCAAGAACAATTGACCATTGAGTATCAAGTAGATTATTGACATAAAATACTTGTTTTGCTTGTGTTGCCATTATAAATGGATTATTCTTGTGACCTATCCACTTTAGATCAACTAAAGTGAAGCCTAACTTGTCTTTTCTAACCCTATAGTTACTCTTCACCCATTGATACATAAACACTGACCACCGAAATGTAACAAAATTAAGTTCTCAAATTTCTTCGATAACTCTATAGTACACCATATCACTCTCTATTAGGTTCTTATCCTTGAAACTTAAAAATTGTATAATTTTTGCAATAATACTTACCCCACTATATTAGGATGTTCTTATATTATTACGGTCTCTTGTATTAAAATGAACACTGTTGACTTAATAAGTATGATATTTAATTACATCCAACGATGGTCCACGTGATATCCATTTTAATATATCAGATACATTGTATGCTGTCTTGTTCATTTTAACTACAATCTATTCAAAATACAAAAGTAACAATTAGAAAACCCAACATATAAGTACTCATGCTCTAAAATAGGAAAAAAAATAAAATAAAACTATTAATTATAATTACTAATTGGAATTACCCGTTCACAAAACCAACTAATAAAAATTCGATGACATTCATCATGGATCCACTTCTCTCTTTTTGATTTTATTGGGAATTGTATTTTGATCCAATTTATATGCTCCCTTTATCAAATCATCCCCAAAGTAAACCATTATTATTAAAAGATTCAACATTCAATTAATGAAAATCTAATTCACAATAAAACTTACTCGATGAAATGTTGGACTTCAGCTATATTTTGTAATACAGTACGATATGATTGATTTAGTTGTTCTCATTTAACTATACATACAACACCACTACTTACGCTTTTATTAATATTTGAAATTGCGGGTACTCCGATAGCTTTTACATTTGCCAAGTACTTGGAATAAAACTCAACAGTTTCTTCTGTGATATAACACTCTACAATGCATCTTTTTGGTCGGCTTCGATTTCTAACATATCCTTTTAGAATTTTCAAATAAACTAGACCACATAACTTCACTTCTCTAACCAAATGTACCGGTAAAAACTAAGAGGAAAAAACTGTTCGAATGTGCACAATGTTACAACAACTTCACATTGTAGTTCGTCTAACTTGGATACATCGACTACCTTAGAACAAATTCCATTAAAAAATAAGCATAATCTGGTGATTACATATCAAAAATTTTTAGGTAATACGGACCGAATCGCTATAGGTAACAGATGTTGCATTACTGTATGACAATCATGAGATTTAAGTCCAACTAGTTTCAAATTATTCATATCCACTAATGTTCTAATATTAGGAGAATAGCCTTCAGAAATCTTCACATTAAATAAGGATTGACACAATTGATATTTTTCTTCCATTTTCAATGTGAAGTAAGCAGAGGATAAATATGTTCACTTCTCCTCCACTCTAGGAACTAACTCTTTTCAAATACCCATGTCAACAAAATCCATACGGGCACCAATGTTATCTTTATTCTTCTCTAGAATATTTAATAAAGTTTCAATTATACTATCACATATATTCTTTTCAATATGCATGATATCTAAGTTATGTCTTAGAAGTAAATGTTGCCAATATTCCAATTCAAAGAATATAGATTTCTTCTTCCAACAACTCTGTGATATTTTTCAACCTTCACATTACTGTGTCTTTTTCTTTTCTTATTGATATCACTTTTTTTAACCTTTGCAAGCCTAAATTTAAGCTTAGAAACTATTTCTAGTATCTTTGTCCTAGTTAAAGGTTGTGGTGCCAATTCAAATTCTTATAAGCCATTAAATACTTTTTTTCAATTTCTGTATACATATTTGCGAGGTAAAAACCTTCTATGGCCCATATAACTCAATTTTTTCATATGTGTTAAGAACTAACAACTTGTTTTCTTATCAAAAACAGGACATACTTTGTATCATTTAGTGAAAAACTTAGACAACTTCTCATATGCAGGGAAGTCATTGATTGTCTATAGTAACACAGCCTTGAGAGTAAAATCTTCATCTTTATATACATCATAGGCTGTCACACCATTATTCCACAAACAATTCAAATCATCAATCAATTGGGCTAAATACACATCAATATCGTTACCAGGTTGTCTAGGTCCTGATACTAGCATTGTAAGAAGTGTAAAAAGAAGATTATAGATTACAAGCATTACAGGCCAACAACTATATTTGCTACTGCGAGTTATATGAGGATTAATACTATCCGTAGACACACTAAGACGAAGATTTCTTGGATCACTTCCAAAAGAAGGCCATTTGTAATCTATTGTTTTCCAAGCCGGTGAATCGGCTGGATGTCTAAATTTACCATATTCTATTCTCTCATTCGTATGCCATGTTAGATCTTTAGCATGCTCTGATTTCGGAATAGACAGGTAAAACGAGGAATTAGAGGAATATATCACAAAACCTTAGCAGAAGTTCCAACCTTTACCTATTCAAAATTCTTATTCTATTACCACCTAAGCTCACCACATACTGTATAAGAAATTGTGTCCTAAAATTTCTTTTGATATAAAATACAATCATTTGGGTAAGTGTGAATTTTCTCATATTGCGTATCCAATGAGCATAAAGTCTTTTTGGCCTCATAAAAAGAAGGTGGCATCTCATTATCATTCGGCAACATCTCTCTTAGTAAAGCTAATTAGTCTGAAAAACTCTTATTACGTCATCTATGTATTGCGTTCAAATTATACAATTTTAATAGTGCAGACAACTTTGTAAATTTCATGCAACCTGGATATGTTGGTTTCTCAACATCATTAAGTAATGATTGAAACTTAATAGGATCTACATCTGTTTCATACTATGCATCATCAATCATTTCAAAAAATCATCATTAAAATCTAACCCATAATCATCTCTTATACTCTTTTTCGAAGAAAATCCAGTAATCAGAACTTTTTCACTATGCCAAATCTATTGCTTATAAGTTTGATCTATTACATTAAAATATAAGCATTCTTTTATCTTTTTAACACCCATCTTTTGCAAATTTCCATATTTAATACACGGGAACTGAATTGAATTGGAATATTTGACATTTTTAATAGTAAACTCCAAAAAGCTATCAACTCCCTTTTTATACTTGGTCAATAATCTATCTACTAACATCTATTCCTTATCTATTCTATGCATAACTACAAAAAAACAAAAACAAAAACAAAAAAACAAAAACTAAATTAAGTACCATAAAAAATTGTACATAATCTCCCCTATTTCTAACACTAACCAATTGAGTAACTAAAACACCAATTATATATTAATACTTATTTCAAATTATTCTCATATTTCTAAGTACTAGCGGGTTGCGCAGTAGTCTCAACTCTGAAGGCAACAAAATTTTTTGTTTTTTAATTTTACTAAAATAGGGAGATAACTCTCTCTCACAATGCTATGGAGTATCATATGATATGTCAGTTTATGACTGACTAATTATAATTACATTTTAGATAGAACTTATATAGTACTTAATTTATTAATTAGAATCATTAATAATAAATTAATATATCATTGTACTTTTAAACATTGCTCTATAATTTTATGGTGCCTTTTACCATTGTTCTTTACATTTTTATATGTATATTTTAGATTTGCATGGTATTGCTTGATATTCTCGTAATTTGCTCCATTCTTTTTTAATTATAATATCATCCTACGCATAGCAATCATATATTCTCCGTTATTTTTTTATTATTATTTTCCATCCATGTGATAGGTATTTGTCTTATACATGCACATATTTCATGTGGATCAGTCTGTTAATGTAGGATCTCAATCTATACTAGTTCACGTCCCCACGGACCGTCGGAGCTAGTGGTAAGAACAAGCAAGCGCGCCACTATGGCCAAGAGGCTTTTTTTTTTGGCTCTGGCTATGGCCAAGAGGCGGCTTGCCATGAGTTACATCACCTAAACGTTAAAAATTAATACGTTGTACATCACCTAAACGTTAAAAATTAATACGTCGCAGCTCTTGAAATAGTTTCTCTACTGAATATTTCTACTTTTCTTATGCAATCAATTTTATATAATTTTGATGTAAATTCCCCAAGTTAAGTATCACAATTATTCATATGAAATTCGATCTATTAAAAAAAAAAAAAACCCTTTCCTTATGTAGTGATTGAATCTTCCTGAATCACCAAAGAAAGGTTTTTCTTTTAGCCATATTTTAAACTTAGGACATGTCCTAGTTGTTTGAGTGATAGTGCTTCGGGAGAAGATCGACTTCAAGTACCTGGAGGGATTTCAGAAGAACGAAGTCAACCAAAGACGAGTGGAGCTCGTTAGACACATTGGTAAAGGAATACATCCACATTGCAACAATCAAAAGAGGGAGTCTTTTATTGTATAAGTCAAATTGGTGTTTGTATTCATTCAAACTTTACTAATAGTGTTTATTCTCTAGGCGTGGCCCCTTGGACGTAGGTTATCGGGAAATAACTGAACCAAGTAAAAATATCTTGTGTTATTTTTATAATTTCCGCATTACCACCTCACGTAATTAATTGAAAATTAATTATATTCGGTAATACCTGATTAACGAACCTAACAGATTCTTAGATGCATAGTTATTGTGAACTTTTACAAGTTGTACATACCATAGGATTACACACTTGAGTTCTATTATTGCATCACGGTAGTTTAGATCGCTGATGAGTTACTGGAGTGCTAGGTGAGAGTCCTAGGCCCCTGCACAGGTTTTGCTGACACGCCTTCGGGTAGTGTTAGAATGTTGCTTACCTCTGCTACAGAGGTATTACAGGGCCGTGATTGGAGGATGATAGCTCATTTTTACACTTAGTTGATTTATGATATGTACAATGATATGGTTTTGATTTTGATTTTGAATATGTGATTATTCAGGATTTCAACTATTTTCTAAACTTGGTTTATATATAGATTTGAAAGGTGTTAATCATACAAGTTTGAGAAATTATATCCATTTAAAACGGTAATTGAATTCCTACTGAGCATGTGAATGCTTATCCCTTACTTTTCTCCCCTCTCAGGTAGTGCTCAGTATGACCTTGGGAATTCAAGAGCCGAATAAAGAGGAGTTTATTATTGTTTTAAATAATTGATAACTATATAAAATACTCTATTTATTTACCTTGGCTTGTATTGATATTTAAGTGTCCGTACTACGGTCTCGGTCTGTAAAACTGTTGTGCTTGAATTATGAGAATGTTGATAATGATGCTTGGTTTTATTTTACGAATTTTATTTTCGATCTACGTCTAACAATGATCACAAAACTATGGAAATTTTACTTTTAAAACTATTTTTGTAAATTTTTCCAAAAAAAAAACTATTAAATTTCTATTTGTGAAATTTCCTTTCTGCCATTGGCCCAGGTTTCAGGATGTGACAGAAAAGTTTGGTACTAGAGTGGATATTTATCTGTCTAGGATGTGACACAGTTAGATTAGATTGTAATTAGTTTTTGCAAAAAAAAAATTACATCATTGTCTCACTAACACTTTGGCATATTAAAATAGACTCGTAAGATATCTCCGAGAAGAAGAGTACCGAGGCAAGAGCCAAGAACTGAGACTCCTCCACCATAACAACAATTTTCTGATCCTCTAGCAGATCTATATGATGCCTTACAGGAGATACCGGAGCTAAGAGCTCAACAAAATCCTGAGGTCCGATAGACTAGCTTTTTCAAGGATTTCATGAAGCTGAATCCACCATCATTTGATGGTAAACCGCACCCTATTGTAGCTAAGAAATGGCTGATAGATATCAAAAGAATTTTCACAACCATTGGGACACCAACTGAGTTCTGAGTGATCTTTGCCACTTTCAAACTATCAGATGGAGTTGTCAATTGGTGAGAGATAATCGAACTGTCGCTATAAGAAACTGGCATGACCTGGAATATCTTTGAAGGACTATTCAGAGACCACTATGCAAATGCTCGTCATAGCACTGCTATAATTAGGGAGTACGAACGACTCAAACAAGGTGGCATGATGGTAGATGAATACTATATTCGATTCATAGAATTGGCACAGTATGCTCATGCAATAGGGATAGACCCTACTCTTCAGATTGTTAAATTTATGGAAGCCTTAAGGCTAGCCATCCATGAAAAGATTGTGACTCAGTAGTTTGACAGACCTGGTTGATCTAGTTGTAGTGGCACAGAAAGCTGAAGCATTTCTTGAGGACAAGTCAACCATGAGGGAATAGTCGAGAAATAGAGGCAACGATAGAAAGGCCAACGAACCACGGGCAGTGGCAAGTACAGAATTCTCAAGGCAATAATTTTTCCAGAAAAGGTCGATTTGGCCTAAATGGATGTTTTCACTACGGCCAGCAGGGCCATCAATAGAAATCATGTCCATTATGCCAATAGAAGCTAACCGTATCTCAAGGTGGACCACAGGGAAGCCAGAGTGTATCTGTACCATTCCAGAGTAACCAGAGGAGACCAGCCTACTAGAGTAACCAGATGAGACCAGCCTAGAGCCAGTCTTAAGCATTTAACTCTCCCCCTTATCAGCAACCTTTTGGTTCCCAGTAGCAGTACCAGTATAGGCCATAGGGTTCAGGCTACACTCAGAGTTTCCAGACTCACAAGTTTCTAGTAATCAAGGAAGACACGAATATACTAGCACCGGTCCAGGAGCTAATAACAACCGACCCAGTCAAAGGAGAGGGAATAAGGGAAAAGAAAAAGTTTCTGGTTAAGCTTTTGCTATCATCAGAATGGAAGATGGTCGTGATCACATCGGCAAAACAGTCATCGATGGTATAATTCTCATTTTACACTCTTAGGCTCATGTTTTATTTGGTACTGGTGCTTTCCATTCTTTTATAACCTTATTGTTTGCTCAATTTTTGGGATTGAAATATTCTGTGTTATATCCTATTTTGACCTTAGGCATACCAATGTGTGGAATAGCTGATATTTCTACTGTGTGTCGTGATTATCTTATTATGATTGACAGTAAAGAGTTATTAGCTGATCTGATTGTGTTGCCTCTGTAATAATTTGACGTGATTTTTGGTATAGATTGGTTATCCAAATATCGAGCCACAGTTGACTGTTTCAACAAAAGAGTTACTCTTTTTCTTGAGGATGGATGTCCTGTTGTTCACCAAGTTCATTTGAATCTTTTGAAACCTAGTCCGATTTTGAAAGCATGCAAAGGTGGAAGGAAGAAACTTGAGTCTTATGAGAATTTGTTTACCATTAATGGTGAGATAGGGACTGCCAATCAACAACCCTGGATATCAGTGGTTAGCAAAATTCTAGATATTTTTTTGGAGGACTTACCGGAGCTACCACCTGATAGGGAGATCGAGTTCTGCATTGATTTGATTTTCGAAGCTCAGCCAGCTTCTATTCAAGCCCAGCACATAGCTCCAGCGGAAATGACTGAGTTGAGAAGCCAGTTAGATGATCTTTTGTCAAAGGGATTTATTAGAAATAGTACCTCTCTATAGGGTGCTCCTATATTATTTTCCAAGAAAGCTGATGGGATACTTAGACTCTGTGTGGATTACAAAAGACTAATCAGCTTAAAGTGAAAAACAAGTGTCCTTTTCCAAGGATAGATGAGTTGTTTGATCAACTTGGTGGGTCAAGATTTTTCTCTAAGATCAATTTGAGATCGAGTCATCACTAGTTGAAGATTCGAGAAGAAGACAAACTGAAAACTACATTCAGAACTCGTTACGGCTACTTTGAGTTCTTAGTTATGCTATTTGGTCTGACTAATGCTTTTGTAATGTTCATGGATCTTAAAGAATCTTTATTGACGATATCCTGATATACTCCAAGACTTGAGAAGAGCATGCTGAATACTTGAGGATTATACTTCAAACCTTACAAGATCATAATCTTATGCCAAAAGATCCAAATGTGACTTTTGGATGATAAAAATGAAATTCTTAGGGCACGTGATTTCTCAAGATGGTATTTCAATATATTCTGTTAAGATAGAATCTATTCTAAAATGGGAAAGACTAAAAATTATAACTGAGATAAGGAGTTTCCTCGGTTTAGCAAGCTATTACCGTCATTTTATGGAGAATTTCTTGAGGATTATCTTACCTTTGATGAAGTTAACTAGAAAAGATATCAAGTTCACCTGGGATGATGATTATGAAGAAGCCTTCATGGAATTGAAGAAGAGATTGACAACTGCACCTGTTCTTACTATTCTTAATAGTAATGAACCTTATGTTGTATATACCGATGCTTCTAGTTCAGGGTTAGGATGTGTCTTGATGCAAAATAGATGAGTTATGGCATATGCCTCTAGTCAGTTGAAACCAAATGAGAAGAATTATCCTACCCATGATCTGGAACTTACTGCAGTAATTTTTGCTCTCAAGATTTGGAAATGTTACTTATATGGTGTGAAATTTGACGTGTTCTCCGATCACAAGAGCTTAAAGTATCTCTTCACTCAACGGGACTTGAACTTGAGGCAGTGAGTACATGGAAGATTATAATTTTGACCTGCAATATATCCTAGCAAGGCTAATGTTGTAGCTGATGCTTTGAGTAGAAAACCTCATGGTATGTTAGCTGCACTTACATTTTAAGACTGGAAGAATTCAGTGGCAATTGGTGATTAAAATTTGCAGTACTTCGAGACTGATAAAACTGCTTACCTTAGCAATGTTGTTGCCACACCATCACTTCTCCAAATAGTACAGCAAAGTCAATGGCAAGACAAAGAATTGAGAATGATCTGGAATCAACTCCAGAATGGTGAACAGTTAGACGGTTGAAGTACAAATAGAGAAGGATTTATGTTTTTCAAAGGGAAGTTAGTTGTAGCAAATGATCTTCACCTTAGAGAAATTATTCTCACTGAGGCTCATAAGTCCAAGTTTGCAGTATATCCTGGTAGTAAAAAGATGTACCATGATCTAAAGAGGCAGTACTGATGGAAAGGTATGAAATGAGATATAGCTGCTTTTGTGGCTCAGCTGGACACAAAAGACCAGTTGGACTACCACAACCTTTGTCTATTCCAAAGTGGAAATGGGATAAGATCACCATAGACTTTATAATGTGTCCGCCGACAACTCGAAGAAAAAACGATGCAGTTTGGGTGATAGTTGATTGGATGACAAAGACCGCTCATTTCATACCAATCAGGTTTGATTTTTTACTTAACAAACGTAGTCGTCTCTACATTGATAACATTGTTCGATCGCATGGAGTACTATCAAGCATAGTTTCTGACAAAGATCCAAGATTTATATTAAAATTCTAGGGAACTTTGCAGAGAGCTTTGGGAACATAATTGAATCTCAGTATAGCTCATCACCTTCAAAAAGATGGCCAATCTGAGAGGATCATTTAGAGTCTAGAGGACATGCTTCGCTCTTGTATACTAGATTTTAGTGGGAGCTGGGATGATCACCAGTCATTGGTGAAGTTTACTTATAACAATAGCTACCAAACCAATCTTAGTATAGCTCCATATGAGGTACTATATGAGAGACCATGCAGGTCACTCTTGTATTAGGCTGATGTAGAAGAGCATGTTATTCTTAGACTAGAGGTGATACAAGAGACTACTGAGAAGATCAACAAGATCAAAAAAAAGCTCAAAGTTATGCGGAGTCATCAGAAAAGCTATACAAATCCCAAAAGACGCGAAGTAGAGTTTGATGTTGGTGATGAAGTATTCTTAAAAGTCACGCCTAGGCGTAGAATCACTAGATTTGGAGTTAAAGGCAAATTGGCTCAAAGATATATTGGACCATTTAAGATTAGTACTAGAATTGGGCCAGTAGAGTATCATTCAGATTTACCACCGCAGTTGGGCTGAGTGCACAATGTCTTTTATGTCTCGATGCTTAGAAAGTATGTATCTAACCTATCATATGTCATTAAGTATGTAGAAGTGCCGATACAAGAAGATGTAATATATGAGGAATAACTAGTTCGAATATTAAGAAGAGAGCTCAAAGTACTTCGGAATAGAGAGATACCTCTTGTCAAGGTTCTCTGGCAATATCACAAGGAAGATGAAGCTACTTGGGAGCTTGAAACAAAAATGTATGAGAAATACCCTCATTTGTTTAATTTCCAACTAGAGGTTGTACTTTGATCTCTGTCATGTACTCGAATTTTGGGAAGAAATTTTTTTAAAGAGGGAAGGATGTAATATCTAGTGTCAGCAAGGGATAATCTAGGTATTTTACCCATTTAAAAAAAATAAAGAAAAAATTGATGACCAGGTTTTTAAAAAGACCAATCTCTCTCTCGTCTCCTTCCTCTCATTAATGCACAGTCACTGTGCTCAATCAACAACTAGCAGCCGCTACTATTTCTGACCAAAACAACTTCCTTTTAGTTAGTTTCTTGCCGCATCACCACCACCCAGCTAGTCTCTAGTTTAAACAATGCCCGCCACTAGCTGCTCAGTGCCAAACGACGCCGCAAGAGACCCCGACGGGGGTAAGGTTCGATGACTTATTTTCGGCGAAGCTCCCGATCGTTTCATGCTATTTCGAACTCTGTCAATGGCAAATTGAAAGTGACCAGCATCCTAGTTCCAATTTCTGATCGGTTGCCAACGTCGCTTAAGCTCCGGTAAGCTTTCGGAAACTTTTGGCCATTTCTCAAATATTTTTGTGGCATTTGTGTACTTATATTTGGAATGTTGATATTTTATTATGATACCTTAAGAGGAGATTTTTATGGAAGATTATGAGAATGAATGTTTGGATTGTATGGAATTGAATTTTGGTTTATGAGATAATCATATTTGAAGAGAATGATATTTGTGAAATTATTTTCAAAAAGTGGCATTTTTATAATTATTTTTGTAAAGTGATTATTTAGCTCGAAATAATTACATGAGGTGATAATTACAGTTGATAGGTGTTAAAATTATATTCGGAAGCACGTTAATTTTTGGATTAAAAAAGTGGACATTTTTCTATATATTTCAAAAAAGTGATATTTTTGTAACTTCGGATTTAAATCTGATTTAAGGCTCGGGACCTCGAAACTAAATTCCGACTTCAAATTTGGACTCAGTGAGATCGAGAGACGAACTTTGATATAGAATATTACTATGTTTCAATGTTGCACGAAAATCGGGGCATATGGCTTGTGAATAGTATTATTTTGCGTGTCTAGCTGGATCTCACTTTGGGACACAAATTTGACAAATTATATGTCTAACATAGCATTTTTAGGTGCTAGGAATTCAGTGGTAGCCTCTGTTTCTTAATTTGAGGCTCCATTAGAAAAGTTACTTTTTAAAGTGAGCTTATTGGGGTCCTAAAACGACCGTCCTAGCACCCAAGTGACCAACGGGGGATTCTTCGAGCATCGTTAGCTTGGTATAGCTACCATCTCGAGGTAAGGGTTCAATTACCTAGTTTTTGTTATCTTTTTTGATTTATAATTGTATTATAACTTATTTATAAAAAATCGTAATTTTATGATGGTTTGATAAATTGTGAAAATACATTGGATTATACTTAGATTGGACTGTATGGATTTTTATACATATTTTTAAATTGTGATTTTGGGGTAAAACAACGGTGTGCTGCCCATATTTCAGTAAATCCCAGAATAATACCAAGTGAAATTTAAAAGCATGATTTGATTGATTCTTGGATGCGTGGTTATTGTGAATTGTTACATGTTGTACATATCATAGGATCACATACTTGAGTTCTACTATTGCATCGCAGTAGTTTAGATCGCTAGCGAGTTGCTGCAGCGCTAGATGAGAGATCTAGGCCCCTATGCAGGTTTTACTAACACGCCTTCGTGTAGTGTCAGGATACTGGGTACCTCTACTACAGAAGTTTATATGGCCGTGATGGGTGGATGAGAGCTCACTTTTATACCTAGTTAATTTATGATATGTACAATGATGTGATTTTGATTTTGGTTTTAAATATGTGATTATTCTGGATTTCAACTATTTTTATAAACTCGGTTTATAAATAGATTTGAAAGGTACTAACCATGCAGGTTTGTGAAATTACTTCCATATGCTATAATTTTTGGTTAAGACGAGTACGAGTACAACTTGAAATTTGATGCATGTCTTAACTAGTATTTTGTTTCCGACTGTTAGTTTTTAGGTTGGACGAAGTAGCAGCTTGGACGCTTCTACTTTTAGTTTTTAGCTTCAAACATATGTTTATATTCATCGTTATGTGATTAATTAAGACTTTAAGGGACTTGATATAAATTTAACTACTTCGAAAAGATAAAAACAGCGACTACACGTAAAGGCAACACGTAATTGGATGCAGAATAGTATATGGAGAAATTTTTTCTAACAATTTAACAAAAGGGAGCATCCCTTATATATTAGGGCATCTTAGTCATAATCTACCACAAATATTCCCATACTAGCAAGTCAAGAGACTGACTTGCTGCAAATGTTTTAATCATCAGAATGGAGAGTGAAACATCAGACAATGTAGCCAAGAATATTAAAACAAAGAACTTCTAAAAAAAAAAGGGCTGTTATAACAATATTGAAAATCTCCATTCCAGTTACCAGAAAAAACTTAATCCTACAAAGCTTCTGGTACTTCTCATAAAAGTAAAATATCTAAAACAAAAAGATTACAAGGTTTTCAGCTTGCCAGTAGTATTGTACTCATCAAAACGTTATACCCTGTTTCATGTTGATTGAAAAGAAAACATAGGTCTAAGTATCATAACTTAGCTCACATGCACCTTTTGTTTCCTAATTACCCTTTTTCTCTTAGGCTTGGTGGAGGTGTCAACTACGCCAAAACCAGTGGCATTCTTGAAATCAAACCAATTAACACCACTAGCATCTTCATTTAGGGACGACAAGGAATGAAGCAGAGAACGAGTACTAAAGGCAGCTAACCGATCCTCAGGCCTAACCCAGTTTAGAGATTGAGTTCCAATGGCAATGTTCAAAACCCTCAGAACTAGGCATACACACAGCGAAGCATTTGGAACATCAAAGTGGAGTTGCAGCCTTCTATCTATTTCACCTACTATCCGATAACGAAGGTTCGAAACCAACGCCAGAGAAAGCCCAGCAACGAGTGCTTCCTTGCTCAGAGTCGCAATTGAAAGTTTCCCATGCTGGCCGCCGCTGATTACCCAGGCAGATGCTTTTGCAATGAATCCAAGAGCGAAGAAAACAACCGCTTTGCGAAAAGAGGACTGAAGGCGCTGCCGCTGGCTATTCTTAAGGAGGTTTCGCGCCAAGGGAGCCTAAGACCATACGAACAAAGCATTGCAAGCGGCATTGGTGACTGCGTTTGTAAGCACCAACTGCCATTCTCGTTTGATACACTCGGCGGTGCTATCTCTCGTATCCAGCCAGACAGAGAAGCCGAGAGAAAAAAGGGCCTCGAAACAGAGCTTGTAGGGCAGTGAGGGGTCGGCCATGATCCTTGACGTGAAAGCCGTGGACAAGTGGCTTGGAAGAAGGCGAACGAGGAGCCTGACGAATGAGGGTTGTGCATTCAACCATAGGAATCTCGTTAACTTGGCAGAGCTCAATGCACCAATCATGTATGCTTGTTGCAAATCTAAAGGCAAATCTTTCATCGTCATCGCCCACTCTCTCAAAACCGCGTTCATAGTCTGTCGATCGAACACCTCAGGAACTGAAGTGCTACGGCCTCGAAAGAAGCCAGAATTAGATTCGTCGCCGCCGTTCTCGCGGTCGTCCCATCTATACTCGTCACTGTCGCCGCCGCCTCCTCCTCCAGCAGAGCCACTGCCGCCGCCAATCATACCTCCTCCCCCATCCATGCCACCGCCGCCATGTTCGAGAGATGGGACCGGGATATTAATCTTGGGAAGGCTTTCCTGAAGCAAGTCGATCTTAGTGCGTGTGCGTTCAAGAGTCAACACTGCACGAGCAGCGCATTGTCTCCCTCGGCCTCCGCCCGAGGAGAGTCTTCTCTCAACTTCTTCCTTAACGAAAAAGGGGCACAACCGTCGATTTGAACGTTTCTGTGGGTCCAATATAGTATCTTTGGGTATTACAGTCTTAGTAGGAGAATTCAAACCAATAGTCACAGCCATATACGCTGTTTCTTTTTTTGAACAAAATCACCGCAAAACAAAAACCGGTTAGGGTTAGGGCGTTTCCGAAGGAATACCCAGTGTACAGTATATCAGAATACATATACCCCACCGTTGGTTAGGGCATGTGTATACGAAGGAAAGGAATACCCAACATGCCAACATATATATATATATATCAGAGTATATATCCCACGGTTTAGAAACAAGGGTATTTTCGTAATTGGGATGGTTAACAAAATTGAAAAAAA
The DNA here is from genome assembly GCA_002914845.1 of Trema orientale. Taxonomy (NCBI): domain Eukaryota; kingdom Viridiplantae; phylum Streptophyta; class Magnoliopsida; order Rosales; family Cannabaceae; genus Trema; species Trema orientale. The sequence goes on from JXTC01000249.1 coordinate 197,985, forward strand.
GGAAATGAAAGAAAAAGGAAGGAAGGTACTTACCCAAATGAAAAATAAAAAATAATATTAGGGAAGTTCTAAATCCATCGTGTAATAGACTTAGTACATTTATTTATTTTGGTTAAAGTTTTGCCTGTAAATAAAATTGTCATATAGAACAATTTAATAGTCAATGACCCTAACAATTATTTACAGTCCAGAAGGTTTTTTTTTTTTTTTTTTTTGAATATTCCAACAGTACTTAGCTCATAAATTTTAAAAATTACCCAAGAAAACTGCATATCTTATATCTAACAAAGAATTCCTACCGAGGCTAACTCAGTAATTGGGGTAGTGGAGATCGTGTATTAGGTCGGAAGTTTAACTCTCAGAGTATATAAGTTGTGGTTGGGGTGGGATGGAGATTGTGTATTAGGTCGGGAATTCGATTCCCAAAGTGTGTAAGTTATTTTCTTTTCTCTGTAATAAGTGGAAGTCATTAGCAGAGAATGAGAAAATTATTGCAAATGATTTATGAAGAAGGCCAGCGATGTTGTCCCGCTCGGCCAGATAAGGGTACCAATCACGTTTGAAAAGGGGCCCACGGATATAAAATATAAAAAAAAGATGCGGGTCCTACGACTTGACAAAAAAATTTTCTTTGACCGCTGTTAGCCGGTTATGTGTACTTTCGTTGCCAAAAAAATATTATCCCGTACCAGTCATCAGGGTTGTATGGGTAATTGCAATTGTGTAAGTGTGGGCTATGTTGCATTTTCACATGCATTAGTGAGGGCAGAAAAGTAATTGCATATATTAAAGAGCGGGAAATGTCCAATTGCAGGAGATCACGAATTGGCAATAACGATCATGAAAGAATAATCGCTGTCACATTGGGCCAAATATGTGAACGTCAGAGATAACTCTTACAAGAAATGAGTAACATAGATGCTGAGAGGTACGACTTTCAAGCATGACTTACCCAAAATAGGTTAGATCTGTCCAACTTTGGCAGTACGGTTTTGAAGTAGGAAGTATCAAATGTAATTTTCTTATAGAAAACATAGAATGACATAAAAAAAATCATACGAAATAATAGAAGGGAAATAAGTGATTTGATTTAAGTGTAACAAAGAATCACATGAAATAACACATGAATTGATAAAAAGATTTGAGAATTTGTGACTGAAACTTATTTTCAATAAAAATGAAACTTATTTTCAACAAAAAATGAAAAAAAAAAAAATATAAGGCACACATGATAAACATAGAATAAGACATAGCAAATAATCCAAAAACTTGAGAATGTATGACGGAAAATTAAAAAGATTTAGTGTGGAAGTACATGAACATCTGAAATAAGATATGTTTAGTACAAGTATAGTAAATGAAAGTCATCATAGAAGTCACTACATGAAATCTGTGGAATGGATGGAATCCTGGGTTGAGTCATTTATCATGTAGTCATGGGAATTAGCTGTTACAACATCCGAAGCATTATTACTGGTTGATGCGCCACCATTGCTCCTTCTCATGGGACGAGATTGATAGTTACGAGCGTCATGGCCTACACCGTAACAAATCCTACATAACCTTGACTTCTTAACAGTTCCACTTGAACCAGGTCGAAGAATATCGTCTGTAGAGGAGCAATATGTCCTGACCCTTTTGTTTTGACTGTTACCGGATCCTTGATAATGTTAGGATTATCACGGTATCTACCTGGTATAACTTGATCATCATTGGTGCATAAGGACATTTTTTCAAATTCCACTCTGAAAAAAGTTGTAAGTCTAGCAATTTCATCTTTTGCCGACCTGAAGGAGCTCTCTATTTTGGAAGCATAGTAGTTCATCAAGGTACAATCAGAGTTTAGGGATCCATACCTTGACATGTCCACAAGATCTCGTTGATTGTCTGAAACCTGTAAATTTGCCAATTGCAACGAACTCTTTGCATCCTTACACCATCGTTGCAAAATAAGTGATTTTGGGATAGCCCTAATATCAAGATGCTTCATGCATGTCCATATATGTCTACATGGATATCCATCACTTTCAAACAATAAGCAAGTACACCTAAATTCATGCTTATGTATGGTATACTGGACTGTGTATCCTATTTCACCACGGCCAAACTTTGACAAATAGAAAATGTAGGACCCCCCCTTGATCTTCATGTGTAGTAATAGTGTAGGCATGTTCTTTACTTATCTGTTTAATAACCTTGTAATATAAAGCTCTTGTAAAGATATCGTTTGCCTGTTGGTAATAGGTTTTGAGTACATTTGTTGGTGGAGGAAGCTCAGGCATGGTGTGCTTGCTTATATAATCAGAATGCAACTCAGTGTGTCTCATTTTAGAAAGAGCAAAGTCAAGTTGGGAGATGAAATCACGTAGTGTGTATTTTTCTACATGTTGGAGATCCTTCTTGATGGCAAAGTTCATGGACTCACATCGTTGAGTGGTCCTCATCCCTCCAAAAAAGTGGCCTCTTAAATAAGCCTCTGCCCAATTTTCTCTTTTTTCATAGAGTTGACGACACCACTCATTATCAACAAGATCAAAAGAATCTAACAATGACGACCATTTTCTATCAAACTCTTCTTTAGTATAGTAGTTATACATGAGATCAACAAAACCACGCTGGAAGAGAGGATTTTTAACATTTCTTGTTACATTATTGCCAAGATGCCAACCACATAACCGATGAGTAGCATCAGGCATGAACTCTGAAATTGCATATCTCATAGCAGGATCACCATCAGTTAAAACCACAGAGGGTTTCTTGTTTTGCATGCAATCCATGAATACTCTTAACAACCAACAAAAAGTATCAATTGTTTCGTCTAGACTCGAAGTGGTGATTGACTCCAACAAGAATGCATAATGGCTTGTGATACTTGTTTGTTTTATATGTGGTATCGAATGCAAGAACTTCCCCGAAAGCTGCAAAATCCCTTCGAGAAATTCCATCTGACCAGAAAAGATTGGACAACCTATCTTCCTCATCAACCTGATATTCGATATAGAAATCTGAATCTTTCCTGGACAGACAATCTAAATAACCCAAAGCCCCTTCTGAATCTGTTTCCAAGTTTCCTAATTTTCATAAGGCTGCAACCTTGTTATATACATCTCTCAATTGGAAAGGGAGCTTGTCATATCCACCAGATTGCAAGGCCACATGTGAAACAATATTGGACGTTTTTATCCTAACTTTGTTCATAGACATAACTTGAGCAGCCACATCATCAGGAACTTTGCGATTTGATCAGAGGAATTGCATCTCAAGTACTGAGGCAATCTCATGGTTGTGTGAAGGGACAAACTCCTTTGCTATCCACGTATCACTATCACTAATTCGGACAACCCTAAGTGCTGCTTGACAACCTATTCTTATGATAGGCTTTGGTCTTTTTTTTCGGTTAGTCATGTTGATGAATTGATCTCTTTGAAAACCTTCTTTTGAGCATACCCAGCTCCGCATGGTAATTTTATCACCCTTCCTTTTGACATCATCAATCCGAATACTGAAACCCTTCCACTTTGCATAGGTTATGTAAAATGTCTCCCATTTTTCTAGGGAACTCATCTCCTTTCCAAGGATGTCTATAGTTTCA
>JXTC01000249.1:216419-246259 GCA_002914845.1 Trema orientale
ATGATATTATGTAGCTTCAATCCTCTAATATGTACATTAAGCACATTTTATAGCCTTAGAGCACAAATTATTCGGTTAGGCATAGGTTGGATGTCTAATTGAGGCACAGTAGTAATTGAGTATATCACAATTGAGTTATTAGTGGCACAATGTCATGATATTATGTAGCTTTAATCATCTAATATGAACACTAAATTTGAACATGGTTTGAGTTCAAAATCATTTGCAACCATGATATTATTTTGGTGATCAATTTATCTCCTTATTTGGTCAGAAAAGGTCCAATTAGTGGGAGGATTTGTAAACTTTCCCCGTTGCCAACAGTACAATATATAATAAACTTAGATGCCTAAATAATTAACCCACTTCCTACACTATTACGTTCATGTCAGATACCAACTCCTCTGAGGGCTCTAGTTCTGCTCACCTTCATCCATTATTGTACCGCTTACCTCCTCCACTGGTAAACCCCTTTGGTTATATTCAATGAATCCCTTTGGCTATGAATGATAATTTATTAATGCAGTCTTGGTTATATTCAACGGTTATATTCAATCAACCCCTTTGTTTATGAATGAGAATTTTGTATAAACCCCTTTAGTTATATTCAATGAATTTTATAAACTCCTTTAGTTATATATTGCCTTGTACTTTATTTTAATTTATTGTCAAACTTGTCTCAGAAAATGAGTTCAACTATTCGTATTCCTTCCAAGGAAGAGCTAGAGACATACGAGATAGAACTTCATACTATCCGACAGGTAATGCAGATTGTGAATTCCACATAGAGCTATTCACTGGAGGGATTGATGTCGATCGTTCACGGGTTGAGGCATCACTTGAGGAAGGTGAACTAGGAATAGCTATGGAGTATAGACGAAGGCAAGAAATGCGTGAACAACTGGTTCGCAGTTACCAACATCAGAAGAAGTACGAGGAGGAAAAACTACAGAAGATTAAGGAGATTTGGTTCGACAAATTCGGTGCCCCATCAAGCTGGAGAAGGTGGGAGGAGTAGGTCGTGCAACCTTTTTCCAGACGTTTAATTTCCAGAATTTGGTTAATTACTGTGTTGTTCACCTTTTTTTTTTGGGTTTTTTTTAATCTATTTAAGTACGAATATTTGTTGTATACCTGTTTGGAGCTTAATATATTTGGGGATTAAGGTGTGCCAAGTATGCTAGCTTGTCCTACATTAAGTGGCACATTGGTTCTACTATTATCTATGAAACTATGTACCCATATTTGTCTAATATACTTGTGCTGTATGTATTTGATTTATTCGATGGACAAGAAGAACTATATTTCAATATATACTATTGTACTTAGTATGAGTCTTAGTATCTAAGTTATGGATTAAAAATTTCAAAAAAAAAAAGTAAGTAATTTTTCCCGGACTTTTCAAAACATGAGACTGCAAACTAGATACTCATGTCACTCTCAACGATATAATTCATAGCCAGCTGGAGTCTTATAAACAAAATAGGGGAGGCTTCCTCTATAGATATTGAATTTAGGGCGTAGAATCTTTCAGGTTGTACAACTCTAATATTTTTGTAACTTAAAACAGCAACTAATCAATTGACTACTTACGAGTTATGACCAGGATAGCTCTGGTTAGTTATTAAAACTAATTAATCTCAATAGGCATTCTTCTCTTCTTCAATGGTTAGTTGGACTTTTTATTTTTTTATTTTTTTGACAATTGAGTGTTAGGCAAAGTTGACAAGGTAATACCAGCTGTAAAGAAGTGCTTCTTTCACATGGAATTAGTGCCTAATATGTAAGACAACTTTTGTGGTCAAATATTTTATAAAATTTAATATTATTTCATAAGGTACTATTCTTCCCTAATCTTAGCTTGGTACACAACACACCAGGCCACACTGTTCAATGGACAAAATTGTTAGGCAAACCTTTTTGTCCAATTTTTTTCATATAAAGCTAATATTGGGAAGCATGCGTACTATGTCCTACTGTACCTAGTCTGTGCAGAACAATAAGTCTATTTCTAGGGGCATCATTATAGAGCAGTATTGAAAGGGTAATAATAGCTTGGGTATGTGTCTCCATGCTGCTTTTTGGATCCTTTTTCTAGGGGCATCATTCATCCATTGCTTCATATCACAATTTGGACTCCTCTTCATTCATCAAACTCACTCAAAAGCGTACTCCAATGGATACTTCCAGTCACGGTTCTAGAAGTGGGTCGTCTGAGCTCGTTCAGCCTTATTGCAAGTGCGGTCAACTAGCTGTATGTCGAGTATCTTGGACCAGGGAGAACCCTGGACGCCGCTTCTTTGGTTGTCCAAATTTTGTGAGTACAACATTAACCATGTCAATTATTTTACAAAATCCAATCAACTAGATTGTTAAATGAAGTAACTATTTAGCTTACGAATAGTCAAAATGATAGTATGTTATTAATGGAATCTACTAATGGATACTTGTAGAGAAGTGCTAGAGATAAAGGCTGTGGCTTTTTCTTATGGAGAGACTCCAGGATGTGCGACAGGTCCATGGACGTAATACCAGGACTGTTGAAGAAAATCGAGCTGCAAGAGATGGAGATCAAGAAGCTGAAATCAAGATGTCTTCTGATGAGAGTAGCTATAGAAATATGCTTCTTCTTCTTTGTGGTCTTTATTAAAATATATTAGCTTATATTCAAGGGTATAAGCGTAGGGTAATATAATTGTCTGCGAGTCTGTATTAATTGTAATCTTATATTAATTGTAATCTTATATTACCTAATATTAATTAAGGTTTAAATTGGGTAAATAAATTATGATATAGAAAGGTTATATTTGGCATGGACGGTTAGTGATTTAGCCTGGAACATGCGTGTGCTCCAACATAAATTGGGCCATATATATAGTAATTTGATATAATACTATGAATGTTGATTGGCCAGCATACGAATACACGGCCCAATTCTCAGCAATGAAATAATTACTTGAAGGCCCAAATTATGCCAAGTTTGTATGTCACCATATAACATAGACCTGTTACATTTTCGTTTAGTTCAAACTTAATTGCATAGAGTAAGAATGATATAATTAGCTTCTATTGACTGCATATAGTCCTAACATATAATATATTAATATATTAACAATTTTGGCCATTCCATACACAAAATTGGCCCCAATATCCAAGTTCAACACACGTCAGTGGCGCCAAGCCTCTCAAGTTCATCAGTTCAACTACCTTAAGATAACTGTAGTCGGCCTTTGTATTAATAACGGAAAATTGGCCAACCATAGCATACCTAGTAATAAATTAAAGTCAAGGTGCTTATCACTTCTCAACTTTCATAAAATTCGACTTAGTCGTACATATAGCTAAGAGAATACTGAAGTGAAAATACCAAGAAACTAGAAATCCCAATGGTTAGCTGCTATTAGATCTTTGGTGCAACCCTGGACCGGCAAGTCGTGTGAGGAATCATATTCTTTTTCCTTAACTTTTTTGTAGAGAACCTCTCATCTAGAGGTGACTTTGTAGGGCTCCGGACAAGGGTTGATGAACCGATCGAATGCTTGCAATTGACATCAGGATTAGCACTTTCCGGGTGAGGACTCTGTGGATTCCTGCAGGCCAATATGAAGTTCTTGACATCTGTTGTAACTGAATCCTTCAATGTATTCAGTGGGTGACGAATTATCTTTAGGGCTATACGAAGCCGCTCGTCGACCGAGAAAAACTACAAAATTATCGAACCACGTATATAAACTCCTATTAATTTTTGGGAATCTTAATCAAAACAGATGATATGCAAAGATAAAGTAATTATTATAACTTTAAGCCAAAAGATTAAAAAAAATAACAACATTGATTTTTGAATTACTAGGGGGCAATTTTCTTTTCGCTTACTCAGCGCCTCCATGTACATCATAACGAAGACTCCGCAATCAGTTCCATTGTCTTGTTTGGGAATGCCAAGTACATGCCGAATGGGACAGTCAATAAAACGAAATCCATCCCCAAATGCCATATTCCTATCCAGTGAGAACAGAGTATCCAAGGTCTCCAACTGCACATTCAGTGATTGAAATAGACATTTACTCTATATTCAGCAATGCTGCCAGCTGTGTTAATATGTGGTATATTAACAGAAATTTTACTCACCATTTCGTATGCCTTTTTTTCACGTTTAGGTTTATCTCTTGCGGTCGACAAGGAGTCCCAGATCTCAACCATGCGTTCTTTCACCCAGATACTCGCGAGAAACCAATGATTTTCAGAATTGACTGGAACTAAGATCTAATGTGACAAAGATATAACAAATAAGTTATACACATCAACCAACAACCAACATGTAAACCTAAAATATAAACACCATGACTCAGTATAAAAATTTACGCCAAGTATATTAGATTATAATGGCTTACATGTTCACAAACACTTATATCACTGAAGTATCTCTCTTTCCACTGTTGTTCTCTTGTATATCAGTTAACAGTCATCGTTAACTCCAGCTACTCTTGCTGTACAATTAATGAGAACAAATCATGTAACTAGCTTCATAAAAATTCACTAATATCTTTCTGACATTGCCAATTTGAGTAATGGCCTTACCGAAACCTGAGTGGGCATGAACCAAATAGCAGGGGCCTTCGGGTATACACGAGCACGTTCCGTGTAAGTTAGCAACTGTGAGAAGCAACATATAATCTACAAACAGAACCCAATATCAGTTATACAGTGCAGTTTTATTTTCGATAGTCAATTCTATGTGATTATAACCTACCAAACCATCGATATAATTCCCTGGCTTCAAGCACTTCAGTGTCTTACGGTTAAGCTCAATTTTCCCATAACTTGCAAGTACCTCGCTTAAAAAAATCAAGTAAGTTAATATACTTATGCAACCATTTTAAAAGAATACCAAATACAATCATACCTAATCCATAACAAGTTTCCATACCTGGAGTTCTGGTTTTCACGAAATAAAAACTCTGCCATCTCAAAATCATTCTCCTCTACAGGATGTCGGAGATTGAATTCACCAACAGTACGACAACGGGAGCCGATATACTTTTTCAGTGATTTCTCGTACACAATTATGGGGTCAATAGTACTCTTATTCTCATTCTTGCCTTTATCCATCGAAGCGTCTTCCACAACAGGTACTACCTCTTCAATAATATGGACACATTTAGAAACATCTATATTCTGGCATGAGGTTTGAGCTTTTTCTTCTGTTTTCTTCATGTACACAGTTGGACCCATATTCCCTATGTTTTCCTCCTCTTCTTCCCCACTAGAATCAGAATCTTCTTCAGTATCATCGACCTCCTCTCCACTATCATCTTCATTATTAAATGGGTCCTTCCTTATCAGAGCTGCCTCCCAAAAATCTTTGACAATTGCACCCTTCAAGACCTCGATTTCAGACCTAACAACTTGAGTAATATTGATACGAAAAAAATCAACTGTCTCCTTCATTATATGCCTGACTTCGTCAACTATTTCGACCTTTAGCTTACTTACTTCTGCTTTATAACCACATGAACAGCATTAGCTACCATTAGAATTCAGTAGACTGGATACGGGTGATGTCGGCGAAATTGTGGGTTGAGCAGTTCCACTGGTATTCCGAACACTAGGAAGGATTGTATAGGCTTTGCGAAGCTGTAATATTTATACAAGTTAATACAACTAATAGAAAATTTGATTCCTATTTTAAGCGCAAGAGTTTATCGTAAGTAATGCACAACAATATAAGAATCATTGTTTACCTTAACACTTTCATATCCGCCAAACCTACGGATATATTGCACTACGCGCCTGATATTAGTACAAGACCAAAATGCAATGGCAGGCACTGATCTGTCCACGTATCTTGAGTGCCAATCCACATTATGCAAATACATGAGCTGCCAACATAACGTCATTTTTTATGACATTCTACAACAGAAAGCTTCAAGTGGCTTAGTGTACACATGATTACATATAAGATTAAAAAAAACCAAACTTTAGTTCAAAATTAAATACTATTACCTGCAAGTAAAGCGTGCAACTAGGCATGTACTTTGAAGACCTCCCTTGGAAACCTGATATAGAGTTCATCAAAAATTTGACAGTGTATGATGCCCAATTTTTCTTCGGGATCCTTTTAACATCGGACAATAGAGAGACGTAATTAGTGTTGACATAAACACCGGATGTTGGCCAAAGTACAGTTCCAATGACTAGCAATATAAAGAGAATCACAAACAACTCGTCTGCCTCTTTCGACTTCTATAAATCAATCACTAGGTCACTCAATACAATCCGGCCATCTGCCCCTACTATTTCATCCCTGAAATGGTTATTCTCCATATCATCATATACAATTATCTCTTCCCCACCATCCAACAATCCTATTACAGCCTCAAATGATTCTTTGGTAAGAGAGTATGTGTTTCCATGAATTGTCAGTGTCCTAGCCTCAGTATTAATTCTATCAATCAAGTACGATATGAGTGTACTCTTGACAAATGGTGTCTTCATTCGAAGAAACAAACCAAAGCCACAATTTGTTATCACACTCTTTTGCTCATCAGTCATCGATGATATGACACAACACACTTTCTCTGTTGAGCATCGACACTGCACCTTTCTTGACCCCTTCATTGTAGGTAATGGTTTTCTCGTCACTTTGCCGGATGTCGTTGCATTGCCGGACTTCGTTGAAGTTTTTCCTTGTCCAGAAGTATGGGTGGGTTCAGTAGAAGGAAGGAGACCATATTGGGCCTTTTCACTTGGCTCCATTTGCCTAAAAACAGCACCCATAAGTGTACGCACCTGACAAGTTATTAGCAAAAAAACATTAAACACATACATACTGTCAATAATCTGCAAACAAAATTTTATATACTTACCTCCTCTGCATTCTTCCCGGGATTTTTTTCTTTGAACTCGGAATATTTCTTACTACTGCAAGTTAAAGAATAATAAAATTAGTTTTAGTTTTAGAGAGCCTTTTACAACCATTACATATTACCAATAAATAATTTTTTTAGAACTATTCACTCACTAATAATCAACCCACTGCTTGATTTTCTTCTGAGGTGCTCCTTTACTAGAAGAAGGACCTTCAGTGTCTTTGAATATCCTTCTCTTGGGCGGCATGTTTAACCTGTACTAAAGATAAATACAAACTTTATTAATTGTCTGCACAATATTTCACACACTGTTCAATATGTATATGTCATTTTATTCATTCATTTAAAGACAAAGCCCTATTATTTTGCATAATTCACACCATTGCCATTACTTATTATACAATATAGATACAACCAATTCATCTCTGGCTTTGTGTACATACACATATTAATCTTAATTTGTTTAATTCCTCTCCATAATTAGAGAGAAACCAAACTAAAACAACTAAAACCTCCTTCTACACATAGTGACATACAACTTGTATCCGACCTTTAATCATTTCCAGAATTTCTCTTCAAAGATACCATACATCACAATTTCGAGTATCCAATTTCAATCCCCAATTTGCTTACATGCAAACATAAAGCATATATAAGAGAGAATTTACACGTTCCGAAGTTAAGAATTTCAATAGTGTGTTCCTACATATCCCCAATAAATTCAAATCAAATTTATTCCGCAACTGCCTTACATGCAAACATAAAACATAATATAAAAAAGATTTTCAGAAACTCCTTCCTTTGTACCAACAAAGCCCTAATACTTCATATATAATTAAATCAAGAAAGAGATACAAATATTCACGGATACAAAATAATCATGAATTTCTACTACTATGAACATCATCACTTTTGGTTTAATCGATCCACTAGGACCAAAAGAGTTCAGAAACATACCTAAAAAACTCTTACAGTCAGAAATACCCAATCTATCATTCGTTCTTCAAGATTAAAATAAGCCACTCCTTCCGTTCATAAATTCAACCTCAGTTCTTCCTGATTGTTTTGCCTTCCTTTTCGAAACCCTTCTAAAATTATTCTTCTAGTTTAAGCCCCAAATTGCCAGAGTGAGAACCTTTGAAACACGAATCGGTATTAGCCGGTCACCAAGTCTTACTACCTCTACCCTGCCTAGTCTGCCAATTTACAGTCCTACTCTGCCCTACATTTGAATGTGATATGTTGGATCAACTCTTATAAAAAATCAACGGTCGTGATTTTAAAATGGGACTAGTCCCGTTTTTTGACCGAGCGGGACATCATCCCCCTCCTTATGAAGAAATCAAGATGTGCATTAATTGAGTGTCTTAAAATTAAATAATATTTCTATTTTTTTCGTCCTACTGAAACTAGATTAAGGCAATACGAAAGATTCAAAGCAAAAAAAAAAAAAAAAAAAAAAAGAAAAAGCAATCTGAAAGAAAAAAAAGAAATTTCGTTTTGCCATTTTGGATTTCAGATTGAATCTCCTTCTTTTTCATCCTATATATACCCCACAAAATACAGAACTTAATTACAAATATTTCCATTTAATCATTTATCAATTTCAGCCAAAAAAAAAAAGAAAATAAAAGAAAAAAGACAATCACTTATTAATTGATTATTGATCTTGGTTTTATTTAATCATCTTGAACAATTCTGTTTCATGTTAATATAATTCATTCAAAAGTTTTTAATTAATCCAATTGAGTTTGAGAGTTTGAGACTTTTCAATAAACGCAATAGCAGTAACCTGCTTTAATCTGCTTAGTGAACGAGTGACAAAAAGATGAGGGCAATATTTCATACGCAATCTCAATCAACGATTAGTGGGAAAATTTATATAGATTATGAAGGTATATTTCATTATTGTTCTTTAATTTAAAATAGTTTTCAAGAGTAAATATTTTGATTAAAGTTTCGTTTAATTAGTTTAGCTTATTATAATGAAATTAGAAGTAAACAGGTGAATTTATGAGGATGGATATTTTTGGAATATGGAAAATGTATAAAGAACAAGTAAATTTTTTAAAAACATATTTTGTGATGAAAAAAGAAAGTGTGTGTACATAGTTTATTTGGCGACATAGAAATAGAACTTCCCTATTTATATATTGTTTCTTTTCTTATCGTTCTCTATGTTAAACAATTATATGCATACTTTCTTCCAAAAATACAAAATAATTATATATTGTTTAATATGGTAGAATAGCCTTTTACCTTCTTTGTTTGTAATAACATGTTCAATGGGTATCCTATATTACTTTTCAATGCCAAATTTAGGCAAGTGGCAGGACACGTATACCAACTTAGAGGCTGCATATAAATGTACCTTGAAGAGAAGTACAAATGGCGCGAAAGAGGAAGACACTATATAGCAAGGACAGTCAGTAGGGAGTGGACCAGATGCTTTGGAATTGGCTGTTCGATTGTCTCACTTGAGGGGTTGTAATTCTATGTAGTCCAACCCATGAACACATTATGGTTAATGAAGCCTTAATTTTAAAATCTCACTTAGATTAAGTATGGGGTAGATTTAATTAATTAAAATGGTACCCTTCTTAACATAGGGAATTGAAGATGAAGTTGTGGTTTTTCCTTTGGTAAACAACTCTGGGAGCTCTACAAAGAGAATTATGTGTGAAAAAAATCTAAAGCCATTTTTGTTTTTGTTAGGCTAAGCCACTTTTAGCTTTGTCAGGCTAGGCCATCTTTGGCTTTGTTAGGAAACGTAAGTCAAAAAAAAGGTGGCTTGAAGAAAGAAGGGACAGAAAAGGAGAAGAGAAAGAGGGGTTCAGCTATAAATACTACTATTCTCATTCTCTTCATAACATCTCTTTGAAAACATTTATTCCTCCAAGAGTTCAATCTCTGGAATTTCTCTTAGAGTCTCACTTAGTTTTCTCTTAATTTGTTAAAGAGAGTTTTCTCCTATTTTAAGAGAGAGAGAGGTTTAATTGTTCTCTCCTTTTATCTGAAAAGAAGTGTTTTGTAAAATCCTTTCATAGTGAAATTCTTTACAGCCTTGTCTGTGGACATAGCCTAAATTAGGTAAACCAGGTTAAATTCATGTATGCCTTATTTTCTCTTTTCACTTTTACGAGTTTCGTAACTCAAATTTTAGCCACGAGTTATTGCTTATGCAAAGCTGATCTCCTAACAGTGGTTCCAGAGCGGCTGGTTAGTTTTTGTTCACGTGTACGTTACTGTTCATGTATACTGTAATGACCCTCTTCGCCGCCACTTTAAAACCAATTTTCTTAAAGTAAAATAGCAGAGAGAGATGTCACTTATTCTGATTCAAATATACGATTTTTCAAAATGTTTACTTTAATCTAAAAAAATGTCAAATTAACAGTGTTCATTAGCAACCGTTTACAAAACACACAGAGTCTGAGCCATAATTATAACTAAAATATTTTAGTTCAGAAAAATTCTACACGATCTGGCTATATGTACACTGCACAACTACAACTTGGTCAACTCACTGATTTACATTCTTCTTCCTCTTACCTACAATATAACAGTACTTGATAAGCTACTAAGCTTAGTAAGGCAGTAAAATAGACATAACCAAAAGATAATTCATAATTTATACTTAACACTTGACCTAATTATAATAATCTTAAAACGAGCTTAGTCCCCAGCCAAACAATTTGCACTGTATAAAAATATCTCTACCAGTAAGCACATTTTATATAGTACAATAACTGAGTAAAAATAGTATGTAAATAAAACATAAATATTGCCAATCTGGCTCATAGTGGAACTACTCACACTAGAGACTATATTGATACTTCTCAATCTAGCGATCATGCTCCGAGGAATCGCTTACGGTTTTATGACCCATTACTTTAGCATAGTACTCTAACCAGATTAACGACGCTATAACTTCAGCATCATATTCAATTTGTAGTAATGATCCAATAACTTTGGCATCATACTCTATATCCAATTGTGATCCAATACTTTGGCATCACTCACTCCAGGCTTTCAACGGACAAATTTCAACATGTGCACTTTTGAATTTGTGTATAAGTGTTCATAGGTACTAAGACATAGTCATTAACATAATTAAAGAGTGATAACAATTAACACTGAAATGTTGTAGATAAATAAATACACTTACAGTATTTAGTGTTCCACACTGATATTCTCTTTCTCTTCTAGAGCTCTTTTTACCCACCTTTTATTGTATATGAAATATAGTACCAAGTATTAATTTCAAGAAACCACTGAGTTTACACTCAATCTATGGTCCAATAAGAGGTGATTGGCAAAACTCAAGCGTTCGAGTGAGTTGCATACTATATTCTAAACTCAATTCAAACTTTAATCTTTTATAAGTTGGGAGATTTCACTCTCTTGGTTTTAAACATATGATTGAATTGGAACTGTTGGAGTCCCGGTAAGATATTGAAACCTTATCTCAAAATCAATTACCAACATGGTTTATATCTCATTTGAAGTTACGAAAAGTACTTAATTTAGTAACTCATTTGGAATAAAATTCACTTTTAATTACTTAATGGCTTATTTGAAATAATTTTAATGAACATTATAAAAAGGAAACTAATTTAGTTATAAAACCCATAGGTAATTTGGTCATAATTTCTAATATCACCTTTTTAGTCAAAAATAAGTATTTTCTAGGTTTTACCCCACTTTTGTTATTTTTGTATCTTTTTATATACAAAAACTATTAGGCTGAGTCTTACCATGTTGAAATACTTGATCAATCTATTATTTCAGCAAAATATCATTAGGCCTTAGTTTACATGAAAACATACTTCCATTTTCAGAATTATACAAACTGTCTTTGATATTCCTAGGCAGATTCGATTCCAGTATTGCCAAAATCAAAATGCACTTAATATTTATCTCAAAAATATAGTGACTCTAAAGTTTAAAGCTTATTGAGTCTACTTAAGCCTATAAAATTTCAAAACAAAATTAGATCATTTAATTAGTTTTTAAGATAAAAATATTATACTGTTCGCTGCTAAAACTAAAAAGGCAGATTCGACGTTTGTATCTTTTCAAGTGCATAAATCGATCATTAAAAATCGGATCGACTCGTTTCTTGATTTTAAAAATATCTACACAAAATTTACTTTCAATCTGGGTTTAGAAATTATTCCAAAAGTCATAACATCATTTTAAATGCTTCTATTTAATCAACTGACAGATTGTAGTTAATTTAGGCCATTTTTAAGCTTTAGCAACTAACTTAACTTATCTTATCTTGTTATTTTCTATCTTATAACCCATATACAAGACCTCTAACACATTGTAGATATCATTAAGTATTAAAATAATCATCAATACCATGCTCACTCACACTATTTACAAACTATGGGTTATAGCCTTGAATAATAACTGTGATTAATAAAATCATAAAGTTTAGTATCTTTACCTTTGTGGTTTCTTCCAAACTTTATACCATTATAAGATAATCACCTCAACTCTTCAATCCTCCTCTATCATGGCACTTTATCATAAATAAGGATTATTACCACAAGTCTCTAAGATTAATATTCAAACTTAAACTCTTAAAAATAATCTAAGAACTCACCTTGGGTCACTTGAAAACTATACTTGTATGTCTTGTCCACACTCCTTGGATAACTCTAGTTCTCACAAAAGATGCACTACTTGCTCTAAGGATTAATTTTACATGAAAATATTGAAGAGTAGATGAAAAAAAATCAGGACTTAGTGGCTGATTTGTGCTTTGATTGAGAGAAAGATGAGAGAAGCTTAAGGGAAAGTTGAAAGAACTTTCAAGCTTGAAAGGATTCAAAGCATGCAAATAAAGCTTTGACTACAGCTTTGGTCCCTTAAACACTAGAGTTACACGTGAGTGGGAGGAGTTTTCTGCCCACTTTTTGGTCTTTATTTGTATCTCAGATCATGCCAAGTGGTCTCTCTTATGACACATGGCTACTAATTGCTACTACTTGTCACAATTTTCTTTTTTTTTTTTTTGGTCTCCAAAATAGTTTAATATTTCTCTTCTACTTTCTCAATCTCTCATCCGACCAATCTTAACTACATATTATATTTCCTCAATAAAATAATACTAGGGTTTAGCTTCTTATAGAATTATATTCTCAGTTTTAATCTTTTTCGGTAATTATGCCCCTTATATCCTTTCCAATCTCACTGTTTTTTCTTTTTATCTCCGAATTTTACCAAATTCGAACCATAAGACTAATATTATATTCTTAACATATTTATAGCCTTAAATTATAAAAAATCCAATGTCTTAAAAAAGACAAAAATGCTCCTAGGTCAAGATATATACCGTTAATGAACCCCATTACATCCAGCTGCCGTTTTTCATAAAACCAACATTCGAAATCCATTTTCCTCATTTCAAAACATCTAACGAGTTAGATAATTTACTACTTTCAAAACATGGGCTTACCAATTAATCACCACTCAAAAATCTAACTCCACCAGTTTAGGGTCTATAGCTCTCCAAGCTATCGTTTCAATCTAATTCTACTAATAATTCATGAAATCAAGTCTCATGAATTTATGTGTGTCATAATGTTCACAAAAAATTAATCTCATTAATAATTTAAAATAAATAGAGGATTCAGAAAATCTAATGATAATTATCGTGGTAGATTTATGAGAAAACCGTTCACATATACTGTATTGTTCACGTATACAATATTATTCATGTATACGATGTATGATGAGTGAGTTTTACTCACGAATTAGATATCATTTAAGCTAAGCATTTGGTAGATTCTCAAGCTTTTTAGGGGTTTTATTTGTATTTTTTCGTTGTTTTATTTTGTAGGTTAATTAATTTTGGTGCACATGGTAAAAATGGCATGATTTATGGTGAGTTGGACAAAGAAGAGAGTGCTTTGACACTTGTCTTTGGCACTAGAGTACTTTGAAGGTTCAAAAGGAGTGAAATTTTAAAGAGAAAAGAAAGTTCCAGAGAAACCGGCGCCATATTATGGGCGCTCCTGCGCTACTTCGGGCTCAAAAAGAAATTGTGGACAGCAAGAGTGGTACCCCGGCGCCATACCACTGGCGCCACTCTGTGGGAATTTTTATATTTGTTATTTTAGGACGCCTTTTGACTTAGTTTTGGTAGTGGGTACCTCCTAGCTTATAAATAGGTTTTTTCTAGACTTATTTGGGACATTATCAAGCCAAAAACAACTCAGAAAATAAGGGAGAAAGCGAGAGTGAAGGATTGAAGGTGGAGCGATTGGGAACCCAGAGACAGAACGCCATTGATTCGACTTCTAGCTTTTTCTACTCTTCTTTATTCTTTCTTTTCCATGTCTAGAACCATGTTTAGAGTTTGTTTTCTCTTTACTATGAACTAATTTTATTTTCTAGGGCTACAATATAGCTGGATTATGATGTCTTAAATTATTTAAATTCCAATTCAATTTTATGTTTATTTTCCACTTTATGCTAATTGTATTAATCTATGCTTAATGCTTGTAAGGGGTTGGCCAGGCTTTGCATAAAATTAGAGGTTTAATCCAAGATCTGAGAATGGAGGATTGAATTTGTCTTGATTAATATGACATAAGATTATCATAGAATATAGATATCTATGAAGCTTGTGTAGTAATATGAATTTCTTGTGCTTAATGAGTTTTAATAGATTCATAGTTTACACAGAGATGTTGGAACTTGTTTACTAAAATATGCATGTTAATTCTTAAGAAAGATTGTATGAAAAATTAGAGAGATTCACTATTAGCATAGAGAATGAGCATAAATTGGTTGGATTGATAGATTCAGGCAGATTAATCTAGATGAAATCGAAACTCTAGATTTTTAATTATTGGAAGTTTTTTTGAGTTATTTATAAGCTTGCTTTTATTTATTTTATTTCTTTTCAATTGTCACATTTACGATTGTTCAAATAAAATTTAGAATTAATATAATTCGGTAATTGGCAATACAAGTCTCTGTGGGATGATACTCTATTTACACTATATTACTTGTTCAGTGACGTGCACTTGCGTTCAATAAATTCCACAACAATGTAGTTCGTGTAGTGAAACGATGGTAATTGAGCAAATCGTGGTGAACAAAACAGTTGCAAAATTTGAGAATGAGAAGTTCAATAGAAGTAATTTCTCCCTATAGAAAATGAAAATAAAGGCAATCTTGAGTAAGGACAATTACTTGGTAGCAATTAGGGGAAGGCCATCAGATATCACTGATGATAAAAAGTGAGGCAAAATAGAGGACAAAGTTGTCGCCAACTTACATGTAGCACTTGCAAATGGAATTCTATCAAGTATTATGGAAAAAAGGTCAGCCAAAGAGATTTAAGATACACTGATAAGACTGCACGTGGCCAAGTCACTACACAGCAAAATCTTCTTAAAGAGGAGACTTTACACTCTTCATATGGTAGAATCCACATCTGTTACTGACCATGTCAACACCCTAAAATCTCTATTTTCAAAACTTGCAATGTTGGATCATAAAGTAGATCCAGTTGAACATACAAAGCTTCTACTTCAAAGTTTATCAAATTCGTATGATCAACTCATTATTAACCTGACAAACAATATCCTTTAGAATTATCTAGTTTTCAACAAAATTTTAGCCATTGTACTAGAAGAAGAAAGCAGGCGTAAAAATAAGGAAAATGGTAAAATTCTATGAGAGAAAAGGCACATGGACCCAATGGGAGATAGAATTATGGTAGATCAAAATCAAGAAGTAAGAAGAATGTCAAATGCTACCATTGTGATAAAAAAAGGCACGTCAAAAGTGATTGTTGGCAACTCAAGAATAATAGAGATTTCAAAGGAAAGAGTCCCGAGTCATCAAATGCTCAGGGTTGTGTAGCAAGTACATTAGATGATGGTGAAATTCTATGCAAGGATGAAACAACTATTACTGATGGCAGAAAATGATTTCCTAAAGTTTGGCTTATTGATTCAGGAGCATCCTGCCATATGACCTCTTTCAGAGAATGGTTTCACCAATATAAACCAGTCTTAGGATGATTTGTATTTATGGGTAAGGGTCATTCTTTGGAAATCGCTGGTATTGGAACCATCAAGCTGAATATATATGACGGTACTATTCGTACTATTCAAGAAGTACGACATTTGAAAGGCATGAAGAGGAATTTATGGTCTTTGGGGCAATTAGATAGCACTGGGGGCAAGACCCAAGTACAAGATAGGATCATAAAGATTATGAAGGGCGTGCTTATTGTGATGAAGGCGGAGAAGATCACTGTAAATTTATACATGCTTAAAGGAGAGACAATGAAAGAAGTAGAGGCATCAGTTACTTTACAAATTCTTGAGAAGAATCAATGATGATTTGGCATCTTAAGCTTGACCATATATCAAAGAAGCTTGAAGATTCTCTCTGAATATAAGATGCTTCATGATCTCACAAAGGTATTTTTACCCTTTTGTGAGCATTGTGTCACAAGCAAACGACATAAATTAAAGTTTAATACATCTAATCCTAGAAGTAAAATGATTTCAGACTTTGTTCACTCTAATGTTTGACAAGCACCACTGATGAACAAGTTTACACTAGGAGGATCTAGATGTTAGGATATTTGCCCTAAAAGCATATTTCTAGCTTTATCTTTTTAGTGTAAACAACTTTCTCTTATATATAATTATGATATTTGTTAGATTAAACTTCTCAGTTGAATAGTTTATTTATCTAAAAAAAATTCCATGACTTTATTTATATGTAAAGAAACAAAAATGATTAAGTGTTAATTATGGAGAGAGTTATTTCTTTATCTAAGTTTAAATTAACTAGTTCACAATCTGTAAATAAAGATAGAATACTTTATTTTTTACAGGTTTTAGTATTTGTCTATCTCAACGGGAATAATATGTCTCAAACTATTGAAGTATCTGACTTCTGATAGAAGCACTAGTACAACATAAATAAGTTATATATATTGAACTAGACCAAGTAATATAAAGAATTAGAGTACCGTAACTAAATTTTTAATATTATCAGAAACTAGCTCTAAGCATGTAGATCTTAATCCTTGATATTTGACTGGACTTGCTTTCATAGGTTGTAGCCTTTTGATTTGTTAAAAGACTAGCTTCTGAGAAAATCGAGACAAACTCTGGCATATTGGATGTTATGGTTTATGAATAGAAGGGAACACCGAATGATTAAGGACATTTACATTAATGTCACTTTAGGGTCTTTCAAGATTCATAAAATAATTAAATCTAAGATCTTAGTATTCACTTTATAAGGTGGTTGATAATTTTGTCTAAATGGTCAATGAGAATAAAATTGTCGACAACATTATTCCTTGATAGAAAGCTGGTAAAGTAAAGGAAAATATGTATTAGAGGGGTATTATGGTAATTTCACATATCTAAGACTGAAAATCGGTCGGTTCGGTCGGTTTTCACCGAAAAATTCCACCAAACCGATTATATCAATTTTTTTAGTGCAAAAATCGAAACCGACCGTAAAAAATAATGAAACCGACCGAAACCGAACTTTCAGTTTTCGGTCGGTTTCGGTTATTTGTTAAGTTAAAAAAATTAAAATTAAAATTAAATAGAAAAACTAGATTTTAGGTTTTTAAGTAATAAATATAATTGATAATCATTTATGACACACACAAACATGTGGTTTGGTGGTTTTTGCGTGCTCCTTTGGTTCTTTTAGCTTTGATGTCTGGAGTTCGAATCCCACTTGCTTCACTTTTTTTCGAAATTAACTCATTTATTTAATAGTTAAATATAATAGGTAACTTGCATATTCTAATAACATCGCTTGGCTTAGTGGTTTTCTTAAGTTGGTTCGTTGGCCTTCTCTAGGGTTCGAATCCCATTAACCACTTTCTTTTTAAAAAACCAAATCAATAATAAAAAGAAAAAACAGGGGAAATGGGATTCGAACCACCAACCTCCTAGTATATATGGATTGCATCTACCAGTCCACCAAGGCAACTTATATTAGTTTAAAAGGTCTTAGCTAATATATAAGTCGGTCGGTTTCGGTTTAACCGAATCTTAATTTTCTAAAACCGAAACCTACCGAACATTTTGAGAAAACCGAAACCGACCGAGAGACTCGGTGCTGACGTGGCATCGAAATGTCGGTTTTTGAGCGGTCGATTTTTCGGTCGGTTTCGGTTGCTCGGTTTTTTCTTACACCCCTACACATATCCAACTACAATATTGTATAAAGATTTTACATGTGGTATAGAATATGCTATGTGAATCGGTTAATCAAGACTAGTTAATTAAATCTCTATAAAAAACATGATATTTAATCTAAGAGTGCAGTATTAGAGTTTTAGTGGAGTGTCTATTTTACTACTAGTAATTGGATAAATACTATAATATGAGTTATTATGTATTTATCATACTATTGGAGTTTAGGTTATTTGGATCCATTAGGATCCTTGTCTAGCTCAACAAAACTCATTAATTAGTAGGTGGTATTTGTGAAATTAGTTTTATAAAACTGTGCAAAATAATGATTTTACACAGAAGTTAGTATTTTTATAAATAAGTCATATGAGTTGGGCATATTTATAAAAATACACCTAAAGCTCAAATTAGAAAACAAGTCTAATTCTAATTTGACTAGGGTTAGCAATTTTGAGCCTCATATATATAAGATATATAAGAGAAAAAACTACACAGTAACACACATAGTGCTACACATGAAACAAAAGGAAAGGGAGAGAGAGATTTCGGCCAAGGCTGAGAGAAAGAGAGGGAGAAAAAGTTTTCCTCAACCTCACAGTCTCATTTCACGTCCCAATGTTTCAAAGAATCAAGAAGGTGTTCTTGATCGTTCTCCAACGAAGGATTCAACTTAGTACCCACTTGCCTCATCAACCAAGAGTCAGAGCATAGACAAGAAGATCTATGGTTGGAGGTTTGATTACCATCAACAAGGAGATCAAGGAAGAGCACGCTACAAGAGATAAACACAAAATCTCTTCTCTAGAACTTATACATCTAGGTTTGATTTATGTTATACATGATCATGCTGTTTGATATACGCATGTTATATGGTAATGAAAAATATGTTTTTTATGTAAAAATTTTAAAACCTAAATCCACCATTTTTCTGCTGTACTTATGATGTGATCCTGTGTTTTTCATTGAATCTATGCATGTATAGTTTTTCCTAAGTGTTAGGCTAATTTCCTGCATTAGATATTTTGTATCTGTTATTGATTATTACTCTAAGAAATATTGGATATATAATATCAAGAGGAATTTGGATGTATTTTCAGTCTCACTACGACAAAATTTTAAAGAGAGAGTAGATGAAAAGAATTTGAGCGATAGTATGAGAGAGTTAAAATATTAGTGAGAGAAGTGGGTGACAGGCATGTGAAAGTTAAGTAATTATTAATTAATGAAGGGTATACGTAGAATTACTTTGTTTCTTCTCCTTCTTTTTTTCTTAAATGGATGCCAATATAATTCCAAACAACATTAACGTAATAGTAATTCACTTCATGTAACTCATTTTAGAAAAGATATTAAAAAAATATGGAATTATGATTACATTATTAGTCTTTAAATTAATTTTTTAGAATGTCTGTTCGCTACGTTACTCAATTCTCCATTGACTTCATCCTTTACACCCATTTAGCAATAACACTGGAGATTCTCATGTGCAGCATCTTGGACGAAGTTTTATGATGCATTGCATATCGTTGGGTAGTAAACTGGCTCTGAATTTTGGAAACGTATATTTCATGAAGAGAGGGCCTAGACATGATTATTACTGACATAAAGATTTGTTCCAATACATTGTTGTAGGCTCCGTATTTATATTAACACAAAAGGGAGAAATTTAGTCCTGTTAAGTTCATTTTTCTTTAGCTCCAAGTGAAAATTTACACCACCACAGTGATCGTTAAGAGTCCTTGAACTACTACAAAATACTACAAGAAGAAAATTTTTTCATAGTTACGGAAGAATGCTATGAAAAAGTTTTTATAGCATTTAAGCACGGGTTATACGTACAAAAAAGATGACTTTTACTGGCGTGTCTCACCAAAAGTGTCTGCAAAAATACCTCAACAAAGACGCAATTAGGACAACCCGTCTGCATAGCCTTCTGCCAGAATTTTAGTTTTTTTAAAAAAGATGAATACCATTGCAGACACGTAATTCGTCTGCACAGAGTTGACCCGCGAAAAATAAAGCAGGAATTTGCGCGCATTCTTGTGGGATATTTATTTTTAATTTTGTTTTGAGTTTTTGCTTCCTCTCACTCTGACTATCTTTCTCTTTCTTCTCTTTCTATATATTTTTTTTTTTGTTTAGGAACTCTAAAGTTTGGATTTTGATTTTCAGGGTTTTTCATGGTAGAAATTTGGAGAAGTACGATCAGGTCTACAATCCCAAAATTCGCCATTGTTAGATCTTCGGGAGCTCAAATCAAATCCATTTGCTTCCTGAAATGGGCTTTGCAGGGCTTGATATCGGCGTTTCCAGTTGAAATGCAGCTCAATCTGTTCTGTTCAGTAAGGTTTTAGGGAACCCGTTTTTGTTCAATGGCGATTTGAGTGAGGGTCGAGAGCTTTGGGGTTAGGTCTGCCATATTACTTGATCTTCTTCTTTCTACTTCTGATCACCCTGAGGTAAATCATTCCTAATATGCCTCATTTGTATTGATTATTTTTGAAATGTAATATTTTTCTAATTATTATTGTCATTTTGTTTTCCTTGAATCGGATTAATTTGGTGTTTGATTTTGATTACTTAGTTTTATAGTTTTTTTCTTATTTAACTGTTTTAGGCATGAAGTGAAGTTTTTTTCAATTTGACAATGCTTTCATGCATATGAAACTTGTTTAAGTAGCCATTAACTAGAAGCATACGCTGATTGTAAATTGGCAGAAGAATGCATATAAAGCTAACATTATCACTATGTGTAATTATTATACAAAATACGCCCAGCTAGGTGTAATTCTCACTATTTTTTATTGGAAAATGTAATATTATTGAAAGAAACAAACGTGTAAATCCAAAGATATGCTTGTTCCTTGTTCTGTATAAGGAGTTGTAAATTATGAAGTTCCTTGTTGGAAAGAAGTGAAATGTAGAAGAAAAGAAATACTTATATCTGAACAAACTATCATGGACCTTATTTTTATATCAGTAGTCATAGTATAATGGTGCTTTTAGAGTTAGCCAGGGCATTCTTGACAAATATTGATTTCCAAATCAACCTAGTGTTATTGCACCGTTTCTGTCATCAGAATCTGATGTAGAGATAGTATGACAATCATATCTAACTCTATGATATGTTAGGATACTGACTATTTAGTGTGAGAGTTCAAACTATATTGTGCATGGTCTTTATCTCCTCTTGCAGGTCCACAACTAGCTGCAACTGCTACTACCACTTTTGCACGTACCCTTGCAGGTCTGTCATCAAGCTCTGAAGAACTAAGCTCAATATATGGCAGCAGAACCCAGAAAAGTAGTGGCAGAACTAGAAGAAGACTTTTATGATGAGATACTACTTTCTTAAATCACTCTAAATTTGATGTAAGAATGATTGCATCTTGTGTGCTCTTTTGGTTATGTGATTTTATTTCTAAGCATTTGCTAACCATTCTTTTATTTTATATCCCTGACACAGTCCATAAACTAGAAAAGTATGCTTATCGTATGTGCCACATGAGTTTAAGAAAATCTGAGTATATATGAATGTTAGATGGCTTCTGTATAGCAATATCTGTAGTTTATAGTGATAAGTTCTAGAGATTATTAACCTTTATTTTTTCCATTCGAAAACCTGAGTATATATGAATTTTACTTGTAGTCTAATTGCATATACAGGATATGGAAATTATAATAAGAGATTTTTAACCTTTACTTTTTCCATTCGACAGGTCAATGCGCACACTCACCAACTTAAACTCTATGACTTTGGAAGTTCTAAAGTCTTGGTTTGTTCCTATGCATCAAGGCTTCTTTAACGTATTTTGGCTGATAATCTATGATGCTAAATTTTGTGTTAATTGGCAGGTTAGAAGGGAATCGATCGAATATATCTAGCATCTGTTCTACATACTATTGAGTACATGGCTTATATTTGGGGCAACTGAGTACAGCATAGCCATTGACATCTGGTCTACTGGATGTGTCCTAGCTGAACTTATGGTTGGACAGGTGGATGTTCTGGTTATATATTGTTCCTTTTTTTTCTTTTTACGGTGGGAGCTTAAATATGAAGAAGCTAACTAGTTATTACTTCTGATATTCCAGCCTTTCTTTCTTGGAGAACGTGGAATTGACCAGCTTGTTGAAATAATTAAGGTGAACCTTTTTTCTTTTTTCATTTTTTTTAATAATACTAGTTATTTGTTTGGCATTGGTACTTTGAATTGTTGGGCTCAAGTGTTGTCCTGCACTTTTGATAAGGTATTATATATAGAGATCACCATATATATGCATTGGATATGCATACATTCTTAGCATAAGTACTTGTTTATATCTTGGTTAATTGCCCTGTATTTCTTTTCCATGGTTGCCTTTTGGCTTTTTATATCTTGGGTATTGTTCTGTTTATTAACCTAAATACTTACTACTCTATGTATGCTTTGGATTTATTATAAGATGGTTATGAGTGTACATCTCATGAACTTTAGTTAGGACATTATGTGTTTTTTTTTTTTTTTTGAGAAAAAATGGGGAATCTGGGACATTATATTTTTATTTTCATAAAAACAATATTTAGTGTATGGATTTTTTTTAATTTTTTGCTTAGACAACAGATGGATATTTAGACTAATATACAGAATATGATATGAATTTTCTTATTAATATATCATCTATTTTATTATATATATTTCTTTTAAAAAATGAGAATCTTTGCAGGCGCAATAACACGTCTGGAAAGGTACCTAAATGTTTTTCTTTTGCAGACAAAGAAAAGTGTTGGCAAAAGTAAGAACACTAGAAAAAGTCGACCTTTTGCAGACGTGTTATATAGATGCTTTTGCAGACGCATTTCACTGTTGCGTCAGGGTATTAAAAAGTAATTTTTACAGGCAAAGCTACATAGACGCGTGGTGCAGACGTGAACTTGCATCTGAGAAACTTTTGCTGGTGCATTTCATTGTTTTTGCAGACGCATTTTAGCGCCGGAAAAAGTTACGTTTCTAGTAGTTAGGACAGCCCCCACTATTAAAAGTTACCTCCTTTGATAGTATTTTTGAAATGCTTTTTTGTATGCTATAATATACCTTTTTTGTAGCGTTTTTGTTTGTTATATAAACCCTTTTAGAGCGTTCTTTTAATGCCATAAAAGGCCTTTTATAGCATTTTTTGAATGTTGTATAAACTTTTTAATAGCTTTCTCTGCCTACTACAAAAATACTTTTATAGCTTTTCTTTCCTGCTATTATTTATCTTTAATTTTTAATATTCTTATTTGTTTTCAGTAGCTTTCATCTAATGCTTTGGATTTATGAAATATTATTTAAAACATTTTTAGTGGAAACCAAACAAGGCCTTAATTGCAAAAATTCTCTAATACTTAAGTTCTTTTTGTATAACACAATAAAAGATCCACTAATCATAGGGAGTTATACATAAGTTCCGTTCACTCTCAAAGTATTACATAATATTAATTGTCTCTAATCAAAAGCAACACAAAATTCAAAAATACAACTATCAAAAGCTCCTCGTAAAAGCTTTCCGAGACTTATGTTGACCTTATATATGCTCCAATGTCCTTAGCAAAATACTCACTAACAAAGTTGAATCACTAGTTACCCTCTTTGAATTACTTATTTAATTCGAATTGCCAATCAAGAACCCTAGTATATCTACAAGCCTCTTTCGATAGTCATGTAGAAATATCTCCTCTAATTAACTCACTATATTCCTATGTGAATTAGATTAAGAAAAGATTCATTAAGAGTAAAGTCTTTCAATAATTTTACATGTTATGTAGGTATATTCCTATCCTACACAAACTCATCTAAGTATGATCATGTCTTATTCTATTTAGGTCTAAATATGAAATTCCTTTTCCACATTCATATAGATTACCAATATCAATTTAAGTGGTGATCAAGCACTCAAAAGTATTAAGAACAAGATAGAATAAACAATTCGAAAATTAAAATCGTAAAATCAAAGAGGAAACATCATAATTCAAACTACTATATAGAGATCACATTGTAATCCTAGAAAATTAATTTAGTTCATAACTAAAATATTAAAACTAAAAATAAAATTTGCAACATAATAAACAAAAATAAAAATTAAACAACGAGATTTGAGCGAAGTAGGGAATGATTGAGAATAATTGTAAGCCTCCTCTTTCAATTTAGCCTCTAATTGCTCTCTCTATTAATCTCTCTTGCTCCCACCTTACCATGGCTACCGCTCTCTGGAGCTCTCTCTTCCTGTCTCTCCCTATCGTGTTGTGCTCGACGTCCTTATATAGAGCATTGTGTGATAATTGAGTAACCAAATCAAGTAATTCTGTTTACCCAGTTTCCTAAAGTTTCACGTTAATGAATGAGAATGGGCCACCGACTTTTAAAAAGAGTCCTTTTAATTTCTATCTCGATTCCTCAAGTCACCAACACATTAGATTAGGGTTTTTAACATTTTTTCCTATAAAAAAGCAAAACAATTACAGAAGTTATGCTTTTTTAAAATTTTCATACGATTTTTATTAGAAAAATATTACCTTTTTTTTAAATTATTTAGAAAAATACCATTTTTAAAATAGTTGCTAGTTACCAGTTTCTGAAAACTGATTACCTGTTATATACTAGTTATAAATAGCTTTAGTTAGAAACTGGTTATCACTTTCTAGTTGTTATTTTAAATAATGATATTTTTCTAAATATTTTTTTAAAAATGGTATTTTTCTAATAAAAATTGTACCGCACTCTAAAAAAAGGCTAACCACCATATTTTTCAAATTATTTTTTAGAAAATACCGTATAATGTCTAATTTACCATTAGATATCTTTATAGCATGTATAGATTTTTAATGATCTTGGATCGGGCTTCTTTTCTTTATTCAAAAGTCTGTTTATGGGCTCATTGAAACACACGTGTGGACTCGTTTATAGCTTATGTAATCAACTCATATGGACTTGAAATCTAGCACTTTGGACTCTTGTGATTGGACCTTCTTATCAGTTTCCTATATCTATTTTAGAAACATATCACTTTTAAGCTTTCCTTTATATCAATATCTCTTAACCTGCTCAATTCAACAAAACATCACAAATTAAGATAAAAGACCCCTAAAGAAATAATTATTGAGCATAAAATTAAGCTGGAATAGTATGTAAATAATGTATAAATATAAGGATATCAGCACAATAAAGAAAGATAATATCCTCAATTCTAAACTCCTGAAAATAAATTTTATTTTAGTTATCAACATAGTCATTTCATCGAAACTATATTTAAAGTATGTTACCTTAAGAAAACTTTAGGTTCTAATCTCAGTGATAAAACCGAAATATAATCTTAAACTAGTTTAATTTAGAATATCTTCAATTTTTTTTTGATAATAAAAAGGGCGGATGAGATCCCAGTGGCGGGTCACTTCCTAGAGCCACCCCCATTCGGTTGGGCTCCCAAAGACAACGTGGGGGCTCGAACTCATGACCTCACCCTCCCTAAGTGAGAGAAGGCCTTAAGTTCAAGCTCCTTGCCACTTCGACCACTCCATTGGGAGTGAATATCTTCAATTATAAAGCACTTAGTTTCTAATACTTTTTGGTCTTTGGCGATATATGAACAACATATCTTAAATTAATATATTCACAAAAACACTAAACTGTAAACGTATTTATTATTCACATATAAGACAATAAACATTTGGAATTCTTATAGCTATAGAATAATAATAAACATATTATTATTCCCAAATTAATATGTTTTTGTCAAAAACATTAGTTACCAAACAAAGTTCTCAAAGTTTTTAACTTTCTTCAAATGTACACGTATATAAAATTGCTTATAGCTATAGAATTTGTTGACAATTAGAGGGTAATTTATCTTTAATAAACTTTCGTATAAAATTATAGAAAATACCCTACTATCGAACTACTCCAGCACTTACACCTAGGGTGGTATTCCAGGACAATTAAATAATACAAATTAACATTGTCTGCAAGGTAGTTATTAATCAATCAATATTGTTAGGATCCAATTACTTTTCTATATCCCTTTTTGTCATGTAATAATTATAATAATCATAAAACTATTCATACGTGTTCATGTGAGTACCGCATAGTGTAAGACATTTAAATATTAAATATATTTTCTGTTTAATTACAACTTTTTTACTTACGAACATACATACATAACTACTAGAGTAATATTTTAATTAATAACTGCTTTTACCTTCATTAAAGGATACTTAAGTGAAAGTAATTAAACAAATAATAGTATCACAAAGTCCTACATGACCTTTCTATATTGCTATTATATGGGTAGCGGCGAATTATTTTATTGCTTAAGAAGTCATGCACTAACTCAAGAAGAAAATGGGCGAGGTTGGGTGCCTTGGTCTAAAACTTAATATGTCCAAGGCCTATGATAGAATTGAATGGAGCTTCCTCGAGCATGTCCTTCGAGCTAACAGGTTCTGTGATCACTTTGTTAAGCTAATTATGCATTGTGTTTTGTCAGTTTCATTCTCCGTGCTCTTAAATGGCAGTCCTCTCCCAAGTCTTGAACCCGATAGAGGTCTCCGCCAAAGAGACCCTCTGTCACCCTATCTTTTCATTTTGTGCAGTGAGGTTCTTAATTTGAAAGTTAATCCTTCAAAAAGAATATGAAGGAAGACTGGCTGAGATTAGAATTGCACCAACCTACCCTCATATCACTCATTTAATGTACGCTGATGATAATCACCAACAAGTCCAAATTTTGCAGAGATGTCTTTACAAGTATCTCCGGTGGTCAGGACAATGTCTTAATTTCCACAAATCAAGCTTGGTTTTCTCCAAGCACACGAACCCACAAATGCAATCATCCTTGATTAGTCTTCTGGGATGTAGAGTTATAGAAGTTGGTGAAACCTTCATGGGAAATCCCTTGTTCTTATCTAAGAATCAATCTAAGGATTTCAAGTTTCTGAAAGAAAGAACTTGTGCAAGGCTAGAAGGATGGAAGAATAAGCTTTTATCTAAAGCAGGAAAAACAAGCCTTGTCAAGTCAGAGATAAAAGGTATCCTAATAGGAGGCAAAAAGTTAAAGTGGTATTTTAAAAATAATAACAAAATGGTGTAATTTTGATTACACACTTTTTTAGGTAGAATTATTATTCCACCATATGATGGAACTGTGATTTCAAAAGAATTGTATTTCTTTATTTTAAATAATTGATCTTTTTTTTCTCTTGTTGTTCTGTTTTTATTTTCTTTTTTTAAATAAAGATATGTAACTATCTAGTAATCTTTATTTTATTTTGTTGAATAGCCTAATTGGCTGAAAAAAATTACTGGTGTGTCAAGGCAAAATTAGTGTCGGACCTGCAGCTACAAACTATTCGTTGTAGAGTGCTGTGATTTAGTTGCAGTCAAATTCATTGATGTTGAAAAAGTTTTCTCTAACGTATGTTTGTTTTCATAGTTATGTGATTAATTAAGACTTCATAATTTGATGTTGTACGTAACTACTTCGAAAAGATAAAAACAGAGACTACACGTCAAGGCAACATAATTGGATGCAGAATAGTATATGGAGAGAATTTTTTCTAATTTAACAAACGGCAGCGTCCCCTGTATAATATTAATGCATCTTAGTCATAATCTACCATAAATATCCCCATAGTCCCATAGTATCGAGAACAAAGGCAAACACTCGAAAAAAGTTCTTAGTTATATAAAGAGCCTCCTCCTTCCACTTTTCATAAATTTAAGCCCATGTACAGATTGAGACTGACTTTGCTGCAAATGTTTAATAGTGTACTTCATATCATCAGAATGGAGAATGAATAATATTAGACAATATGCCAAGAATATTAAAAAAAAAAAAAAAAAAAGATTCTCAAGAAAATAAAATAACACTGAAAATCTCCATTCCAATTACTAGAAAAAAAATTTGATAATCCTACAAAGCTTCTGGTACTTCTCCTAAAAACTCAAATATTAAAAACGAAAAGACTACAAGGTTTTCAGCTTGACAGTAGTATTATTGTACTCATCAGAACGTTAAATACCCTTTTTCATGTTGATTAATAAAAAGAAAATATAGGTCTAATTAAGTATCATAACTTAATTAGCTCACAACTTTTGTTTCCTAACAACTCTCTTAGCTAGAGAGGCGCAAAAAGCAGTGGCACTCTTGAAATCAAACCAATTAATACCACTAGCATCTTCATATAGGGACGACAAGGAATGAAGCAGAGAAGGAGTACTAAAGGCAGCGGACTGATCCTCCGACCTAATCCAGTATAGAGGTTGAGTTCCAATGGCAATGTTCAAAACCCTCAGTGCTAAGCATAAAGCAAGTGAAACATTTGGAACATCAAAGTGGAGTTGCAGCCTTCTATCTATTTCACCTGCTATCCGATAGCGAAGGTTCGAAACCAACGCCAGAGAAAGCCCAGTAGCAATTGCTTCCTTGCTCAGAAATATTGCAATTGAAAGTTTCTCCTGCGGGCCTCTGAATACTGCTTTTAAAGTGCATCCAAGGGCAAACATTGCAACCGTTTTGCGAAAGAAGAACCGAAGGTGCTGGCGCTGGCAATTAGTATTATTATTATTATTGTTAGGGAGTGTTCGTGCCAAAGACAAAGCGAACAAAGCATTGCAAGCGGCATTGGTGATTGCGTTGGCAAGCACCAACTCCCATTCTCGTTTGATACTCAGGGCGGTGCTACCTCTCGTATCCATCCAGACAGAGTAGCCAAGAGAAAAAAGGGCCTCGAGACAGAGCTTGTAGGGCAGTGAGGGGTCAGCCATGATCTTTGACGTGATGTCAGCGGACAAGTAACGGTTTGGAAGAAGGAGAGCGAGGAGCCTGACGAATGAGGGTTGTGCATTCAACCATAGGAATCTCGTTAACTTGGCAGAGTTCAATGCCCCAGTCATGCACGCTTGTTGCAAATTTAGAGGCAAATCTTTTATCTCGGTCTTCCACTCTTTCAAAACAGCGTTCATAGTCTCTCTATCGAACACCTCAGGAACTAAACTACGGCTTCGAAACAAACCTCCAGAATTATTAATAGATTCACCATGACCGGGAGATGGTACAATGTCTGTCATAATCTTGGAAAGGCGTTTCCTGAACAAGTCGATTTCAGGGCGTTGATCAAGTGTGCGTTCAAGTGTCAACAGCGCATGAGCAGCGTATTGTCTCCCTCGGCCTCCACCAAAAGACGGAATGAGTCTCAACTTACTACGGCCATCGGATCGACGTGTCGTCTGAGAGGAGCAACTAACCTTAGTATGGTTGGGTATTATAATATTACTAGGCAATTTCAAACCAAGCACAGCCATATACATTGTTTTAAAAACTAAACTCACTGCAAACCCGAAACCACCTAAGCCAAGGAATACCCAGTACGTATATTCACCAGTGTATGTGTATTAGAGAGAGAGTTACATATATATATATATATAAGGGCAATTTTTTCGTAATTGGGAGGGTTAACAAAATTGAAAAAAGAAACGAAAGAAAAAGGAAGGTTCTACTTCTCTCGCTTTTTTTTTTTTCCCCCTTATAGTTCTTTATATGTTAAATTATATATATCTATATATATACACACTTATCCCACGGTTTAGTAACAATTAAGGTAAGAGCAATTTCAATAATTGGGATGGTTAACAAAATTACAAAAAGGAAACGAATGAAAAAGGAAGAGAAATTAGGCGAAATATGCTCCTTAATACCCCTATTTTGGCTCGTATGCACAAGTTAAAAAACATTTGAAAAATATGTGTGC
>JXTC01000249.1:247541-261759 GCA_002914845.1 Trema orientale
CTAACCTTAGTATGGTTGGGTATTATAATATTACTAGGCAATTTCAAACCAAGCACAGCCATATACATTGTTTTAAAAACTAAACTCACTGCAAATCCGAAACCACACCTAAGCCAAGGAATACCCAGTACGTATATATTCAGCAGTGTATGTGTATTAGAGAGAGAGTTACATAGGCAATTTTTTCGTAATTGGGAGGGTTAACAAAATTGAAAAAAGGAAACGAAAGAAAAAGGAAGGTACTACTTCTCTCTCTCTCTTTCTCTCTTTTTTTTTTTATTGAAAAAAGAAAACCTTCATGGCACTAGTTAATTTGTCCGAGTAATCTTTATCTTTGAGTTCATTAAAAAAAAGAGTTTATTTAATTATATTTAGGCACGTTTATCACCACATTCTATTTGCTATCCCACACCATCTAATTATAAGAAGACTTGGTTATAACAAAAGCAACAATTAATGCAGCCCATTCATTAGTAAGTTGTTAATCCAGAGATTCCAGAGAAAAATAGATTTTGACACCAAATTTTATGGGAGATCGGATAGTGATATCTGAGAAACCAAAAACAATTATATTTTCTTTTATAAATTAGTTGTATTAATTATATTATTATTATTTTTATTCCAAATAATCCAAGTAATTTCTGGGGTTTCTATCACTTTTACATATAAAAAATTAAAAAGAATTACAAAAATACCGAACTCAAGCTTTTTTCAAATTTTCTTATGGTTTTTATTAGAAAAATATCACTTTTTAAAAACTATTTAGAAAAGTACTATTTTTTAAAATAGTTACTGGTTACCAGTTTCTGGAAACTTGTTACTGCGTACTAGTTACCAGTCATATACCAGTTATAAATACCTTTGGTTACTAGTTACCAGTTTCTATAAACTAGTTACCAAAAACTAGTTATCATTTTAAAAAATTGTATTTTTCTAAATAATTTTTAAAAAATGGTATTTATCTAATAAAAACCGTACCACGCCTTAAAAAAAATTAAACTAGCGTATTTTTCAAATTTTTTTCTAAATTACCGTATGATGTCTAATTTCCTCTAATTTCTGGTCCCAATGGGCTGTTAAAGATTGCGGAAGGCTCCATCCGTAGCACAAAGTGGGCTGAATTGTTAATTTGCGTGATTAGGCCCATTAAATCATATCTCATTGTCTTTCCCACCTGAGAGCAGGGTGCAAATAAAAATGGTAAACTAAAATCAAGTTATAATATATGACAAGGTTCAACAGTTTCACCGATTGTCAAACTAATTTAATCATACATATTAAATTTGTGATAAGACTGCTTAATTAATAATTAGAAATTGATTACTCATGTTGATGGGCAGGTAGTTTCCAAGAATCTCATGGCATAATACACTAGTCACAATATTGTTTGCTAACTAGTCAACATTTGCCGAGTCTACAAGAAAAAGGTCAAACGAAAACTAAAAAGAAATCCTTCCTTTTCACTCTGAAAAGTACATTTGAGACTTAATTTACTTTCTCATCAAGTAATGTTAAGCTATATATATAAATAGAGGTAACCAATAGGCCATTTTTCATAGAGCAAAAACCAAAGAAGCAGAGTTAGAATAATTATACGAAAGAGTTAGAGTAATTATACGGAAGAGTTGTGTGTGATCTCTTACACGAAATGGTACAAAGAGTCATATTAGTTTGACAAAGCAAGAATGGCCTACAAGAATAAGAAAGAAAAAAAAAATAGCTTTTCTTCAATATTGAAGTCATTTGTATTGTGCTTGTTTGAATTAGCTAATGAAAATGTGAAGAATAGAGATGATGAATCAGTGGTTGCAACCGCCATGGTCACCGCGGCAAAACATTTCTCTTCAAAAATGCGTTTAATATAGTTGAGTTTGGGATTTTCTTGTAGCTGTACGTATACGTTGGTTTGTATATACAAATTTATTGATGTAGTACTTTATTGTGTACGTTGCTTGATTAAGTTTGTTGTAACATAAAAGAAAAAGAAAGAAAAAGTCATTAACTGGAACTTTATCTAATTACACATTGAATATTACCCGGTTGTGTATTTTTTATATTTTTCTATGTATGTAATATTTTCAGTTAAAAATGTATTAGACAACATAATTTTGCCTCTTGATCACTCACAGTAGTAATTTTTTCTTGAATAGATTTTTGTAATAATGAAATGAATTTTGCATGTATGTTAGTTAGTACATGAAGATTAAGGGCCTCGAAATAAACGTGTGAACATTGGAATTTGCAAATTTAGAGTGAATTGAAGCAACAACCTTAGAAAGCTTATGGCTTTGGTCCATGGTGGCCCATATCCAATAAGAATAAAAGAAAGGGGAAAAAAAAATGAAAGCAGAAGAAGCAAAGAAAACTAGTTAATGGTTAACACAGTCTCTACGTACTTGGTTAAAATGTTGGTGACTCGGTGTTAGACTAGTTTCAAGCTTCATCTTAGGGCCAAATTACCAATCAAGGAACACATACTAATGTAGACCAACTACTATACATTCACTGCACCACTGTCCCTCGTAAGAGGTTCTACCTTAATAACATAACAATGTCTGGCAATCTTAGACTTAATTAGTATCAGCCTACGTGGGTTTCAGACTAATATCTATTAGACACATAACATAATTAGACTTCTTGATGGAGTTCGATACTCTAAAAACAATGAAAAATAAAATGTGATTTGTCTTATTTTTTTGCTGCCTTCTTTATGTCCCACTAATTAAATAACGTCACATCATCTTAAAATTATTCGCTGCTTAAGATTTCTTCTACAAGTTCACAACAAAGACAAAAATATAAAGATGAGAGAAAAGGAAAATATTATGGGAAAATAAAGAAAAAAAACTCTAATTTAAAGAAAAATTATATTGCTTGCCATAAAATCTCAAGGTTATATCATTTTATTATTCTTTTTTTCTATTTGGTAATTATTGCATTTTAAAGTTTACATTAGCTATTGTGATTATTGTGTCTATTTGATGTTCTATTGCATTTCTTTTTTGGATGTAACGGTTTGTTTTGTTGTTTTCCTATTGATATAAGAATTGTTTTTTTTTTCAAATAAAAAAAGAATTATTTTTTTCTCTCCACTTTAATGTTTTTTTTTTAATTCCTTTTGGACACTAGCCATTCCTGCGAAAATTGGCTAGGAAATTTGGAGGGCTTCAAAATTTAAGCTTAAATTCAAATCTTTGTTTGCAATGTCATGGCTGATATAACTCAATTAAACTCTCATTTGTAGAGTAGTGATGAGGTTTGACTTATTTCTTTGTTTACTAATGGAGTATATGGTATCGAAGTGAATAAGAGGTTACATGGCTCCCAAACAAAACCATTAGCTAGCCCGATGCATTAGGCCCATTTGGGTGAGAGCCTAACGAATAAATTAGCTATACACAATTTTTTTTTTCTTCATTAATTAAATCTACCACCATACTACTTTTTTTTAAATGAATTCTTGATAAATTCTTGACGAATTTTTGATGGATTTTTGAACGATTCTTGACGTCAGCTGAGATCTTGATAAATTCTTGATGAATTTTTGACGGATTCTAGACAATCTTGATGGATTCTTGACATCGGCGGTGATCTTGATGGGGTCTTGATGAATTATTGACGGATTCTTGACAATCTTGATGAATCTTTGACAGATTCTTGACATCAGTAGTAATCTTGACAGATTCTTGATGGATTTTTGATGGATTTTTGATGAATTCTTGATAGATTCTTGACTAATTACCTCTCAAAAGTGGTAGAATCTAATAGTGGTGATAAATTTAGTTAAACATTTGAAAAAAGTGGTAATTGTCTACTTAACCCGAGTCTAACTGTATATGTGATGAGTAGGACCAGAAGGCCATGACAAGGCCAACCCATCTCCATATGCATTATATCACTCCAAGTTCTAAACTTTTCAAAAGTTTTTTCTTAATAAAAAATAAGTTGGAGAAAATAGACATTATACGGTATTTTCTGGAAAAAAAAAAAAATTGGAAGAATATGGTGGTTAGCGGTTTTTAAAGGTGAGGCACAGTTTTTATTAGAAAAATACCATTTTTTAAAGAATATTTAGAAAAGTGTCATTTTTAAAATAGTAATTAATAACTGATAACCAGTTTCCAGAAACTAGTAACTAGTAACTAAAAGTATTTATAACTAATATATAAATGGTAGCCAGTAATTGGTAACCAGTTTTCAAAGACTGGTGACCAGTAGCCATTTTAAAATGGTATTTTTCTAAAAAAAATTAAAAAGTAATATTTTTCTAATAAAAACCGTACGAAAATTTGAAAAAAGTCTGACTTCTATCTTTTTGTAATTTTTTGGGATTTTTATAGTTGAAAGAGTTAGAAATCCAAAAAAGTTTAGCTATACTTCATTTC
This sequence comes from Trema orientale, assembly GCA_002914845.1. Lineage (NCBI taxonomy): Eukaryota > Viridiplantae > Streptophyta > Magnoliopsida > Rosales > Cannabaceae > Trema > Trema orientale. Next base: position 251,927 of record JXTC01000249.1, read on the forward strand.
CATTAAATTTTAACAGAATAATGATAAGAATGAATAGGAGAGAGTAATTTACAAGTTTAAGACTCTAACAAGAAAATTTAAAATTGTCCAAAAAATGAGACTTATTGAGGACTAATAAAATAATTACTAAAGTTTAGATATTCTATTATAAAACAATTTTACACATTTAGCTTTATGAATGAGACAAATACTTTAAAGGTACATAAATCACTTAGATGGATAATGGGTCAAGTAGCCATAAACAGTGGCGGACCCAGAAATTATTTCTAGGGTAGACATAATTTTTTTTTTTTGGACATAAATAGGCTCCTCGAGGAAATATCATTAATTGAAACAAAAAACTTCAAATTACAATATAAGCATAAGTGTTAAAATTTCAAACTTCTCAAAGGAATGAGACAAAAAATAGATCACAAACACAACTAAAAATAAATGTGTGAGTTACTTAGAGTAGGCATAAATAGAAATTAAATTTTTACACTTTAAAAAACTACTTATTATAAAATAATTTACATACTGACAGAAGACAATAAATTATATAAGATTTACAAACATATTACCTATATAATATATATGTGCTTAAATATCATAAATTCGTAACCAAATATTTATTACAAAACTAGAGAAGTAAAAAATAAAAAAAATATAAATTAGATATATTATATTTATTAAGAATTAGAGAAATAAATATAATTTAATTTTGATTAAGATCAGATTTAGAAATAAAAGAATTTATAAAATATGTCATGAATTAATTTATATATTATTTAAAAGGATTTTTTATTCCCAAAATTATGTATATGTTAGTTATTAAATGTTATATAAATAACTAAAATTAAATTTTTGAATGAAATAAAATATGAAAATAAAATAATTTATAAAAGAAAAGGTTTCAATATATATGTTATATTCCCTTAAATAAATATATATAGTATACATATAAGGAATTTTTCAAAAATTCAGGGGTGTATATGCCCCCTTTGCCGCAATGTAGGTCCACCATTGGCCATATAGACATAATTAGGGTTGAGTAGTGTTTTTTCTCCTTCAAAACTATATTTATATCCGGGAAAGATGGTGCTTGCATAGAACAATAGATTTATATGCTCGTCCATGATATGCATTTCGGTAGAGTACATGAAGATGACTCTACTAGACCAAGCTGTTACTATGAGTGTATTTGACATGGTTATGTACTTGATCCAGTTATGCAGTTATCAATTCTTGAGGCTTAGACCCGTTTGGTTGGGGGTAATGAAAAGTAATATAATAGAAATAATTTCAAAATAACCTAATTTTATTGTTTGGTTAGAAAGTCTAAATAGAAAAAGTCTTTCCATTGAAAATAAATATGATGGAATTTTATTCCACCAAAAATTAGGTAGAATAAGGTGGAATAGAATACCATTTAATTAATTAATAAAATAATTTAGTAAAATAATAAAATAAAGTAAAATAATACTAGACGTAAATAATTTAATTAATAACAAATAATTAATAAAATACTTTAATGAAATAATAAAATAAAACAATGCTAAATGTAAAATAATTTAATAAAAAAATAATTTAATTAATAAAAAAATAAAATAATAAAATAATGTAAAATAATGCTAAATATAAAATAATTTAATAAAATAATAACTCTATTAATAAAAAATAATTAATAAAATAATTTAATGAAATAATAAATTAAAATAATGCTAAATATAAAATAATTTAATTAATAAAAAATAATTATAAAATAATTTAATAAAATAATAATTTTATGAATAAAAATAATTAATAAAATAATTTAATGAAATAATAGCATAAAATAATGCTAAATAAAAAATAATTTAATTAGTAAAATAATTAAATGCTAAATGTAATTTAAAATACTTAAAATATTTATTTTAAGCTTAAGAGTATTTTTGTCATTATACAACTAATTTCATTCATTTTCACAGTTAGCCAAACATAAGAATATTCATTCAGCTATTGATTTTACTACTCGAACTAAACAACATAATTACATTACCATTCATTTTCCATTTCATTCTGATTACTATTACCATTACACCATTGCAACCAAACGACCTCTAATGTTTGGTATGGAGAAAGGGAAGGAAAGAAAAATTTTGAGATAAAAGTGGAGAAAATGTGAGAATTACTGACAAAGCGAGTAATATGGGTAAAATGGTCATTTAAAAATATACTAGTTTTCATTCCTTCTAGTTTACCAAGCAACAATTTAAAAGTAGCAAAATGGACGGACCGTGCCCGAAATGGGCCAAAACAGGCCGGTTAGTATCGCTCTGTTCTTGGCCCAATTTAAAAAAAATTAATTAAATCTAAAAAAATAAGATTATTATTTATATAATTAGTTAAAAATAAGATTGAGATAAGGATTAATTATGATGTTTTGAGGCTAATTTAGGTTTTATATTTTTATAATAGGGTGAATTGTAAAAAAATACACTCAAGTTTAAGTGTTCTGTAATTTAAATTTTGAAATTTGGACTCTACAAAATAATACCACGAGATTAAAAATTTCTAGAAATTACTACACTGGACCAACTTTTTGACTAATTTTAGTAACGAAAAAATAATAATATCTCCTCTATTAAAACTTGATTAATCTTTATTATTCTCCTTTTGAAGATATTATTGTCTTTTATCAGTTAAATTATTCAAAAAGTCAACTCAATGTATTAATTTTCAGAAATTCTTAATCTCAAGTATTATTTTGCAGAGTACAAATTTCAGAGTTTAAATTGTAGAATACCCAAACCTCATATTCCAAACTTTTGTTTTGTACTATTACTCTTTAGGTATAAACTTTGAGAAAATTGTATTATACGCCCATTTAGGGTGGGGTGTCCCTAGCAAAGCAATGCGATGGCCTTTGATTGAGTACAGTGACAGCAAGCTCAAGCGTCCATAGTACTCCACGCTAGGCCCTTAATTGTTTCTTGTTTTACAAAAGAAGAGCATTGAGGTCCCATCTAGGCATTATACAGGTATAAACCCCTATATGGATTGATGCTCTTCTAACCAAAAAAAAAAAAGAAAAAAAGCCAAGAAAAATATTGTACAAATGGAAGTTTTCTTTCTTTCTTTTTTTATTTTAAAAAAAGAAAACTTGCTATTAAATCAGAAGCAGTTAATTAGCCAAAATTAATTTGCTTGCTGTCTAAGAGCAAAATCATTAGTATATAAGATACTGAATTTGTAAAAATGATGTACATCAAACTTATTATTAGGGGACAAAAGTTGTTCTTTAGTAGCTGGAATACATCGTTTAAGAAAGAGAGGCTTCACACATATACTTCAAATTGATGTGGAGGTAAAAAAAAATTCATTAGCTACTCTCAAAATGTGAACACACGTAAGTAGAAAAAAAAGAAGTTGGTATGAATTGAAAACTTTGCAGACAACCTGTAAAGCATATAATGGCTGTTTTGTTTATAGTTTATACATACACAAAAACACTACAAAATAATGCTTCAATAGTGTACAGATAATGGAGCTTAAACTAGAGAAACAAGTCATTCAAGGTCAAAGAATATGAATTAGATAATGTCCTAATAGTCTCACATGCAATCATGGAATGTTTCCTCTATTCTCGATAGCTCAGTCCCACCCTTTCATTTCCCTTACTCTTTTATTTTGTGTGGTAATCAGCCCCCACCAATTCATCATTCACTTACTTTTTGAGGCACACCTCTCTCTTTTGCTCTCTCAATTTTATTTATTTATTTTGTCTAATCCATCAATAGAGTACTAAGTCATGAAAGCAACACCCAATATTTGGTCACAATCTCTAATATGAGGTTGTCAAATATATGGTCACACTCGTACATAGTAACTAGTAGCATATAGTTAGTTTGAGGCTTCGAAATTCAAAATTAGGGAATGGTTGAACTTCGAAATTTGTAACAGATTTGGATACTAACCAGTGAAAAACATAACACATGAATCCAATAATATATATATATATATAAATTAATACTCCATTATTAGTTTACAAAAAAATTTTGCTTTTTCTTTTTGGCTTCTGGCCAAATGATTATGTTCTATTGTTCAAACAAGTTTGAGAAAGTCAAATTATAACCATCTAATTTGATAGGAAACCACATCTAAAATAGTGAGAGAAAAGGAAAATTTTGGTTTTACGGATTACAAAAAGAGAAATATTGGACAAGTTTTAAAAAAGGAGCGTCTCCCTTGTCCTCTCTAATGACAAATCTTGCTCTTAAATTTACTATGTACATCGTCTGATCATGAGGACATTACTAATGAGATTCACGTTATACAAGAATCAAAGTTGGCCTAATTCCCAAGATTTTAAATTCACTCACAGTAAACGAATATATATCACAACTTTTTGTTTATTTATTTATATATTTATTTATTTATTTTCTATATAACAAAATCAGAATCCGAAAATCACTCTTGGCAATAACACAAATCCGACAAGAATTCCTCCTTAATTCCATATTTCTACTTTTCTATCTCAACGAAATCTCTCTCTCATAGACCAAATAAGTTTCAAAACATTTTCTCAAGAACCAACCAGAAGACTATTTCACTTGGCTCCCACTATTTGTCTTTGTATTTTCCATCTCTGCCAATCTCTCTCACTAGCTAGTCTCAATTTACACAACCCTGAAACCAAAGTTTCAGGCCATTTTCTCAACAACCAAACAGAACCCACTTGAGATTATTTGACTACAAGTCCCACTAATGGTCTTACTAGTCTCTCCATGTACTGATCCTTAGCTCCTCAACATGCAGTTGTTGTCAACTTTTGTCACCAGAAAAATCTTACTATTTTCGAGAGTTTAAGCCTTTTCTCTGATCAAAATGGGGTCTGCAACCTCATCTATGGCGGCGAAGTTCGCCTTTTTCCCGCCGGACCCTCCTTCTTACAGCATACACTTGGACGAATCAACTGGGAAAATGAAGATATCAGATGTCCATCAGAGAGATGACGTGGACGTTATGAAGCTAAACACCAAGAAGGGGAATGAGATAGTGGCCATGTACGTGAAAAACCCTTCAGCCTCGCTAACTCTGCTCTACTCTCATGGAAATGCTGCTGATCTTGGTCAGATGTATCACATTTTCACTGAGCTTAGTCTTCATCTTGGTGTTAATCTTATGGGGTTAGTTTTCTTGGGGTTTTTTTTTTTTTTTTTTTTTTTCCAAAAACAAAACCAAAACCAAAACCAAAGAAAAGTAATAACATCAATAAACAAGTTTTTTTTTATAGTTCGAGGAATATTATGGGAGAGTCTATTGTTATGTGCAGGTACGATTATTCTGGATATGGACAATCTAACGGAAAGGTATGATTGTAATTTCTATTTTTTTTTTTTTTTTGTATATTTTTCAAAACCAAAACATGAGCAAGTGTAATAATTGTTTGCAAAATGTCAAAAGTCGGAGAAAAGAATATGACCTTTGACTTGAGATATAGAGATCACTGAGCTTGTTAATAATTGGAATATTAGAGCATTGTTCTCTTGCTTAGTTCCATGTTCATTTCTGTTAGACTAGGTTTCTTGTGTTTGATGTAACTAAGGAGCGATTTTTGATAATAGAAGAAGTAACTTGATTTTGTACTCAATTAGCCAAGTGAGCAGGACACATATGCAGACATAGAGGCTGCATACAAATGTCTTGAAGAGAAGTACGGTGTGAAAGAAGAAGACACGATATTGTACGGACAGTCAGTTGGGAGTGGACCTGCTTTGGAATTGGCTGTTCGACTGCCTCACTTGAGGGCTGTAATTCTGCATAGTCCAATCTTGTCTGGCCTTCGAGTTATGTATCCGGTCAAGCGGACATTCTGGTTTGACATTTACAAGGTTTTGATACAAGTACTTTTTTTGCTTTCATTGCATAATGACATATGATCTTATTGCTTTATTCTGTTGAATTTTGTTCTTCGTTCAAAAGATTTGGCTTTGTTCTGCTGCAGAATATCGATAAAATTCCATTCGTCAATTGCCCAGTTTTGGTAATTCATGTGAGTGAGCTAATTTCTCAGCATTTCTTTCACTCCAGTGATTTTGGACATAGGTGCACTACAAGGCCTAGTTTGTAAACTTTGTCTGTGATTTTGTGGTACTGTTCTGCATGATTTAAAGCGTTCTTATGAATTATACCCTAAAAAAATATTCACTCAAATAGAATTTCACGTGACTTTTAGGCTTGCTTGTTTGTTTGGCAACTTAAATTATATGTTTTTCTGAAGTACATGAACACTTTAAGGCTAATGAAGCATTAATTGCAAAATATCACTTAGATTAAGCATGTGGTTTTAAGTATTAGCGAGTTATTTATAGTTCTGAGCTGATTTAGTTAAAGGGTTACCCTTCTTGACATTGTTGCCAAATTTCATAGGGAACTGAAGACGAAATAGTGGATTTTTCCCATGGTAAGCAGCTTTGGGAGCTTTGCAAAGAGAAGTATGAGCCTCTGTGGCTTAAAGGAGGAAACCATTGTAACTTGGAACTTTATCCAGAGTACTTAAGGCATCTCAGAAAGTTCATATCTGCCATAGAGAAACTTCCACGCATTCAAAGCTCAACTGAGAAGGCTACTACAGATAAATCTGATAGTCCTGAGAAAACAACAGACATCAACACAGAGAAGGCTAGGCCTAGCATTGACATCAGAGAGAAGTCCAGAACTAGTACCGGTCAAAGAGAAAAATCTAGACCGAGCACAGACAGCCGAGAGAAATCAAGAACCAGCACTGACAAGAGAGAGAAATCAAGAAGGAGCATCGATCGATCCGGAAAAGCAAGGAACAGCACAGATCAATCAGAGAGAGCAAGAAATAGCTTTGACCGGTTAGTTCTCTTTCCATTTTCTGCATTTTTTTCTCATTGCTTACTATTTCACATAAAGTCATTGACTGTTGGAACTAATGGTGGCAGATTAGGAGACATGGTGAGATCGGTTGGTCTGTGTAATGTCGATTGTTTGAAGCATGCAGCAGCTTCAGAGGCTTGAGGTGGAAAATGTCCAAGTTTTTTAAACTTGGGTTGTAAAGTGCTTTTGGGATTCCATGTTTGATTGATTACTTGGGATGTTTGTATGATGGAATTTACCTTTTCCCATTCCTTCTTATACACAAGCTTGTAGCTCCCCACCTGCTAGGAGGTCTTCCTTTGTCTTTAATTTTTTTTTTTTTGGTTGAGCTGATGTGAAATTATGATCAAAGCAGAAGTAATAAGTAATGCCAACCTGTGCAATATCACAGTTCAATATGAGTAGTAGTTCTTTGTTTTTCTTTTGCTAAGAGTATATCTGTGGTAGTTGTATTACTGGTTTTCTTCTTGGATTCGTTACAGGTCAATAATGGATTGATAAGTTACTTAAGCCCATGTTAAAGGAGCTCAAATATGCAGAAATTCCAGATTTATTGGGGCCAAGTGTTGTCCTCTTTGAAAGAAATTCTTCTTACAGTACTTTCACCTGTGAAATTATGAAAAATGCTTAAGCTCTCACTTAGGCAGCCTGATAAACTTGATATTTCTTATCATCCTAGCCTTTTATTGTTGCTATCATTACTTTTTGGAGCCAGGAATAGAGGGAATCTCCAATTGAAAAGTAAAACTAAAACAAAAAGTATTGTCAATTCTTGCATAAGAAATGACTAAAAGGAACCGTTTGCCAACTGGGGTTAGCTCAGTTGGTCCAAAGTTTGAGGGTTGTGTGTGTGTGTTTGGGGGGTCAGGGGTTCAAACCTTGGTAATGTGTGTGTGTGTCATTTTCCTTTAATTTGTAGTAAGTGGTGGTCATTAGTTAAGTCCCACTTTTTTAAGAAAAAAAAAAGAAATGACTAAAAGGAATGTCTTTGTAATGGAAAATTTAAGGTGAAGTTTGGTTATTTTGACTCTATTATTCTAATTTCAAGTACAAACCAGTACCATCCCTCTGAACACATTCTACATGTCATCTTAAAGCTTATAAAAATAAATTAAATTAAATGTCATCTTAAAGGCACTACGTCCCCAATTTCTCCTTCTCCTAAAATTGAAGAACGTTGGTTCTTTACTATCTTTTTTTTTAGAGGGAGAAATAATAAGGAAATTTGAATTATTGCTATTTTTATGCCAATTAAATTTCGGGGAAAAAAAAGAAAAAAGAAAAATTGAAGAGGATATTGTTGTGGTTGCTGAGATGGCAGCATCTAGTCCTCACAATTCCCACACGAATGGCTCCAAACAAAGCCACTCCTATTGTTTTGCTCTTTCTAGAACTCTCTACTCTGCTTGGCCAAGCCAACTTGAAACAAAAAGGTCTTCTTAAACCCTCGCAAGGGTTTTTACGAAACACACTTTCTTCTCACTCATTATATATTACGTGAAGATATATCCTTGTTCTGCTGCAACTCTCTCTCTAGGGCTCATCAAAATGGCTCCAGTTCTGAGCAGGAGCTTAGCCTCGGCTTCTCTAGCGTCACTTCCTTCTTCGTCTCCCTTTACAGTGAGAAGCCCCAATGGAGTCTTCAACTTGAGAAGCGCCTTCGTCCCACAAAATGGGCTCAGAAGAAAGGCCCTCTCTTCTTCCAGTCACTTGAAATGGAAGCTTGAGAGAAGAAACAATCGAATCGGGGTTCGGTGCGAGGCCACCGTCGCCGAGAAAGAGGAGACTGATACGTCTGGAGAGAAGTTTGAGTACCAAGCCGAGGTGGGTTTTCCTTCAATCTCCATGGATTTTGGGTTTTGTGAGGGTTTATGGACTCTCTGATTTTCTAAAGCAAATGGGTCATGAAAAGTTTTGAATCGTGGAATTAGTTTTTTCGAGTTTGAAATTTCTTATCTTTTTGTTCTGTTTCTTGGTGATGGAAATGAATACCTTGGTTTGGATTACGAGGGTCTTTTTTAGTTTAGTACTTTGAATAGTAGAGAAAAGTGGGTGAGTTTGTGGGATTTGTAGACTAAGTTCATTTTATGAAAGCTTGTCTTTTGTTTTCACTTGCGAATATTCATATTTGTGTTAATAGTTTGAAAAATGAAAGCTGAGGACATGTAAACATTTGCAGGTTAGTCGATTAATGGACTTGATAGTTCATAGTCTATACAGCCACAAGGAGGTGTTCCTTAGAGAGCTTGTCAGGTGAGCTGCTTATGCCTATAATTGATTTCTGCAATCTTCTGTTGATTTGTTGCCTGTGGAGCTTCTGTTCCATATATATATATATATATATATATATTTGAGTTTTTGACTTCTGGTCTTTCAGTGCGTGTTCCATTTTTACGTGTCAGTCTGTCTATCTTTTTCCATGCTGGTGTACTCGTGTATTTTTTTTTTTTTTAATTGTTATGAGAGGTTCTTGCTATAGCATTTTTGTTTATAACGAGCTTGTCTTTTCTTTCCAGTAATGCTAGTGATGCCTTGGACAAACTGAGATTTTTAAGTGTGACAGAGCCATCTCTGCTTGGAGATGCTGGTGAGCTAGAGATTCGAATCAAGCCTGATCCAGATGATGGGACTATCACTATTACGTACGTTGGTTTTAAATTTTAATCTACTTCTTACTAGATAGATGAGTATGTTTTGTGAAATTGCATTCTTCCCTTTGTTTTAGGGATACTGGTATTGGAATGACAAAGGAAGAGCTTATTGACTGTCTTGGAACTATTGCTCAGAGTGGTACATCAAAATTCTTAAAGGCCTTAAAGGTACCTTCTTTCCCTGTTAATGTATAAATGATGTATTATTTTGCGGTTATTGCTTCTACATGAATGAATATGAGTTGTTTGACTCTTGAAGCTTACTCCAGAGCTCTGTATTTTGACAGGAAAATCAAGATCTTGGTGCAGACAATAGTT
>JXTC01000249.1:261776-310139 GCA_002914845.1 Trema orientale
CTTTTCTTGTTGCTGAGAAGGTGCGGTGTGTTTTTAACGTTTGAAAAAGTTCTTGATGGAACTTCTTACTCTTCCTTGTACATTTGATGCTGAGAACTTTTTTTAAGTTGCTAACTGTACTTGTACAATCAGGTTGTCGTCTCTACAAAAAGCCCAAAATCAGATAAGCAGTATATATGGGAATCAGCAGCCGAGAGCAGCTCTTATGTGATTAAAGAAGAAACCGATCCTGAAAAGATGTTACGTCGTGGAACCCAGATCACACTCTATTTAAGGGTATTATAAATACCTCTTTATTTGTATTTTAACTAGCAAAAGTTACTGTTGATTGATCTGATGTCTATGTTAACGTATGTTTTAACTATTTTCATATTCTATTGCTTATCCAGCCTTTTCCAGAAATGGCTGGACTATCTTTGTGTATATGAATCAAAAAGTGAATTTCATTTGTCATGTGACAATTTAACTTAGGCTTCAGTTCTAGACAAATAAGAAATTTTGTCACATCAGTCAGTTTTCACAGAGACCTTCCTGATTAAGCGATTTTCATTTTAAAATTTTTGCAATATTCTTGCAGCCGGATGACAAATATGAATTCTCAGAGCCAACTAAGATTCAAAGTTTGGTGAAGAATTACTCGCAATTTGTATCGTTCCCTATCTATACATGGATAGAAAAATCAAGGACTGTTGAGGTGAGAACTCCCTTTGATGTTGCGACAAACTTTTTTTCTTTTATCGAGCAGGTTTAGAAGTTTATTAAAAAGATTAAAGATATTTATATTGATTAAAAAAAAATTTATCTTTAATGTATCAGCTGTTATGTTCTTTGTGTTTCGGAGTGATACTGCAGCCTGCTGGTATCTTATTTGCTTGCCCTTTAATCTTTATAATTGAATGCTAGATAGTAATTTAGGTGACACCAAATGATTTAAACATGAAATAGTTCTTACTAAAAGATTTGTCTCATACTCTGTTTTAGTTGATGTTGACCATATTGGAGGTTATGACAGGTGGAAGAGGAAGAACAGAAAGAAGGAGAAGAAGAAAAGGCAGAGGCAGAGGTAACTGAGATAAAATATGGATTGCAGGGCTTATAGTTCTTTTTTTTATTAGTATAAATTAACATCGTAGTGATTTCTTAAACTTGTTTCCAGGGTGAGAAGAAAAAGAAGAAAACAACAAAAACTGAGAAGTATTGGGACTGGGAATTAGCAAATGAAACAAAACCAATATGGGTAAGTTAGTTGTCTGTGCTCTGCTCTCTGCGCTCCTGAGATATTCTGTCGATATCAACTTATTTCTTAAGGTCCAAACAAAACCTAATTTCTCTGTTGGATTATATGTAGCCTTCCTTTGCAAGGTTGGTTATCAGTAGCATACAATTATCATCTTATAAACCTTCTTCTCATTTTTTCTTGTTCTGCTGCAGATGCGGAGTCCTAAGGAAGTTCAGAAAGAAGAGTACTATGACTTCTACAAGAAAACTTTCAATGATTTTTTGGATCCTATTGGATACACTCATTTCACAACTGAGGTACCGAATGGTTACCCTTATAATTTATAGGGTGCATAGTAGCCTGGAGTTTTAAATCTATTTGCATACTGTGCAGGGTGAAGTGGAGTTTAGGAGTGTTCTTTATGTTCCTGGAATGGGTCCTCTCAACAATGAGGAAGTAATTAACCCCAAAACAAAGAACATACGTTTGTATGTGAAGCGTGTCTTTATCTCAGATGACTTTGATGGGGAACTAGTAAGTTTTTCCATATGAGCCTTTGTTTTAAATCTGTGTAAGCTTGAAATTTTGCAGTGTTGCACATTCTTCATCATGTAAATTGCGACCAAGTTATTTTGATTATGAACTGCAATGATATCTGTCTTTTCTCGCTTCTTTTTTTTTTTTAACTCCCAGTATTGTCAAGGAATTCTATGGTTACTACCATATCTTTATTCCAAAGTTAAAGGATTCTAATATAAATTCTTCACCACATGGCGGTGCAGTGTAAATTGTAGTTCGTTTTTCTCTAAGCCAGGTTTAGGTTTTTGTTTTTGTTTTTTTTTTTCGGTCTTTGTTTTTAGTTTTTGTTTTGTTTTTGTACTTTTTTTATGTGTTTAATTAGCCATCCCTCGCTTTCCTCTTAAGTAGCACATGAGTGGTTTCATGCTATCCAAACATAATTACTGACATAAATGTAAATGTAATAAGCAATTCAATTTATTTTTGACAAATCAAGTTGTGAATTTTTACAGTAACAGTAAATTATGTGTGTAGTTTGATGCCTCATTGTCTTATGATATGAATCCTCCGGAATATATTAAATATGAGATTCTTTATGCAGTTCCCAAGGTATCTGAGCTTTGTCAAGGGTGTGGTGGACTCTGATGATCTTCCTCTTAATGTTTCTAGGGAGATCCTTCAAGAAAGTCGAATTGTAAGGCTCTAATCCGTTTTACCATATTCGGAGAATGTCCCATGTTTATTAAGAATTTGAAAGCATTTTCATGCCTACTCAAAGGAAAAAATATGACATGATTTCCAAGTAATTTAGGATTTAGCTATAACTTGTTATCTGCTTGGAGCTTCGAATGTAAGTTAAATTTGATATATACTTTCCTATCATTTTTTTATTTTCAGGTTAGAATAATGAGGAAGAGACTTGTGAGGAAGACATTTGACATGATCCAGGAGATCTCTGAAAGTGAAAATAAAGAGGTCAGGGGCAGCAATTAAATTCGTTATTTTCTTCCTTTGCATTTGAGAGTCATCTATTGACATTACAAGGATTGAACTTGTTTACAGGACTATAAGAAATTTTGGGAGAATTTTGGCCGGTTTTTAAAGTTAGGATGTGTTGAGGATTCTGGAAATCACAAGCGCATTACCCCACTCTTGAGGTTTTACTCGTCAAAGAATGAGGAGGAACTGACAAGTTTAGATGACTATATTGAAAACATGAACGAGAACCAGAAGGCAATTTATTACTTGGCAACTGACAGCCTAAAAAGTGCCAAGTCTGCTCCATTCTTGGAGAAGTTGGTGCAGAAAGATATTGAGGTATGTGTTCTGCAATACTGCTCCAACCCTAGAGTCGTTTCACCTTTTCCAGTCTTCTGAAGGTATAAATTAATAGAACTTATAGTAGAAAAGCCATGACATGCTGTTAAATATGGTTCTATTAGTGGTCAACCATGAAAAAAAAAAAATCATCTTTTACTAGACTGCTAAATTCCATGTATGTTTTTCTACCCTGGTTAACTGATGCAGTTTTGTTTTTTTTTTTCCCTCTTAGGTGCTGTATTTAATTGAGCCAATTGACGAAGTTGCCATCCAGAACCTTCAGACTTACAAAGAAAAGAAGTTTGTTGATATTAGCAAGGAAGATCTAGAGCTTGGTCGGTTTTTACACATTTATATATCTCCTTTTTTGTGCTTGTCAAAAATATATATCTTTGTGTGTGTTAAATGCTATTATTGGGCTTCCGTTCCTGTTACTTTTATGCATCTTTCTAAAGAATAGTTTGTTTTAGGTGATGAGGATGAGGTCAAAGAAAGGGCAACTAAACAAGAATACAATCTTCTTTGTGATTGGATAAAGCAACAACTTGGTGATAAGGTAGCAAAAGTCCAAATATCAAAGCGTCTGAGCTCATCTCCCTGTGTGCTTGTTTCTGGCAAGTTTGGATGGTCTGCTAATATGGAAAGGTTAGATAGGGACTGTGTTCAGGATTCACACTCGTATATCAATTCTTATTCGAGCGATAAATTAATTTTTTCCTTTTCTGCAGATTGATGAAAGCACAAGCACTTGGAGATAGTTCAAGTTTGGAGTTCATGAGGGGAAGGAGAATCCTGGAAATCAATCCAGACCATCCCATCGTTAAAGACCTGAATGTGAGCTATTAGATTCTGCGTTAATTAGTTTTTGACAAGTGTTATTTTGCCAACTAAATTTTGCTGAAAAGAACTGGGGGCAAACAAGGATGCAAGAAAATATTTAGACTAAAACAAGAACACCAACTTACTGACTGAACAATTATGTCCACGTACGACAATGTTGAGAATTTAATTCAAGCGAACTAGTTTGGAGTCATAGCAGGAGCTTAGCAGCGACCTTAGTTTCAAGGATCAGGCAAATATAATATCATTAGGCTGATGTACAGAACAGGACACATTCACGTGGACAAGCCAAAGTATGTCTACACCTGATTAACTTACAATAAATATTTCCTTCCGCAGGCTGCATGCAAGAATGCCCCCGATAGCAGCGATGCGAAGAGAGCTGTTGATCTCCTGTACGATACAGCCTTGATCTCCAGTGGATTCACTGTAAGAAACAATCCGGAAAAGAATTACTTTTCATCTTATATTTACATAAATTTTAAGGCAGTTGTTCATTATTCATACTTTGCTTATTGGTCTTGCAGCCCGACAGTCCAGCTGAGTTGGGAAACAAGATATACGAGATGATGGCAATGGCCCTTGGAGGAAGATGGGGTAGATTGGAAGAGGAGGAAGCAGAGACAGAGGCAGAGGCAGAGGAAGAGGCAGACGGTGATAATGCCGCAGCATCTGATGCAAGTGCCAGTGAGGCCGTCGAGACGGAAGTGGTTGAGCCATCTGAAGTTAGGACAGAGAATGACCCTTGGAATGATTAAATATCAATGGAAAGTTTCGAACGGAAGTTTTGGCATTTTTCCATTTTGTGAAATGCAATAATCCATACAAAGGATAAGGGGAAAGAGCCCATTATTTTGAGTGAGGGATGTAATCCAATAGAAAGTCATGCAGATTGCAAGCGTGATGATGTTTTAGCGGGGTAGAGTGAGGAGAGATGCTGGATGCACATCAACTTGTGATGAGAAAGGAGATATTAAGTTTTGCTGATATTGATTTATACTGCTGGTTATGTAGATCAAGTCCCTGTCTTACATTTTCTTTTTCATTTTTAGCACATTAAGTCATGTTATTGTCATTTTTAGCATATTAAGTCATGAAGTTTTATTATGGTCATCGGCCAAAACATTTGTGACCGTCGTACACGTCATTTTGAAAAAAAGAGGGGGAAAAAAAGAGAGGAACAAAATGTTATTCAGTCTTATAGCAGCAGATCGGATTTTGGGCTAATTTTAAGTAAATGTTCATTTAAATTTAAATGGTGTAACAAAATGACCGGTATAGCCATCTATATGCCAAGTGTAAATTATGTAGATCGAGTATAAAAATTAATCATAAATTAGAGCTGGTATGGTATAAGAAAAAATATATATATATATATGTATGTTTACCGATTCAATATATATATTTTTTTACTTATGTATAGGAATTTTTTTTAGTCGTTATATCATAATTTAATAGTTACTATAATTCGGATAGTTTAAAAAAAAATAATTAAAATAAATCTTTATTATTTAATATTTTTTTCTCTCCAAATTTTACTATAAAAAGACATAGGTGATAATTTTAGAGAAATTTAAGCTTGGTACCTGTTTTTAAAACTGATTTTCATAAATATTCATTTTTTATTTTTCTTTAAAAAATACTCATTTTTATGGTCCATATTTCATATACAAAATATGAATGGTCTATATTTACAATGTAAATTTTATCTATGAGGTATATATGAACGGTATATATTTACAATGTAAATGTTTACTACGATTTATATTTTTCATTATAAATTTGACACATGGTATACATTTTAAAATGTTAGCCAATTTTTAGTGTAATTTTTATTATATATTTCATGTGTAAAACAATGATGGTTTATATTTCTCCAAAAACGGGTATTTATGAAATAAAAATAAAAATAGGTATTTATAGAAATATGGTTTTGAAACTGGGTATTTATGAACTTTTCCCTAAATTTTAGTTGGGCAAAACAAT
Organism: Trema orientale; assembly: GCA_002914845.1. NCBI lineage: Eukaryota > Viridiplantae > Streptophyta > Magnoliopsida > Rosales > Cannabaceae > Trema > Trema orientale. The sequence goes on from JXTC01000249.1 coordinate 267,661, forward strand.
AACTATGGATAGGTAAAAAAAAAAATACTAAATTGGTGCCCATATGTATATGATCTATAAACTAAATATAAAAATATATACACTTAGCCATGTATCTATAAAAGAGAAAAATGGTCATATATGAAAACAAATTCTAAAGAGGGCACATACTCTAATTTCCAAAGTTTTTTAATTGGCCAAGCCTTGTAGCAAAATGACCAAATTTTGAGTCCATTTTAAGTAAATGTTTATTTTTCATAAATGTTGTAGCCAAATGACCAATACTAAGTGTAAAATATGATATATTCACAATGAAAATTTTTATACTTAGTCGTAAATTAAAGTTGGTATACCAAGGCGACTATTTAGACAAATTAAAGTACGTAAAATTACATATAGCTGTCTATTTAGTTGTAAAAATTAAAAAAGAGAAAAATGAATGTTTATTAAAACGAAGTGTAAGAAAATGACATACACTCTAGTTTGTGAAAATTATGCTATGGATGAAATTTTTAGGGAAAAAAAAATAAAAAAATATGGTGGGTTTTGCTTTTTCTAGGTCCAGTATGGTTTTTATTAGAAAAATACTTTTTTAAAAATATTTAAAAAAAATTATTATTAAAGTAATAACTCGTAACCAGTAACTAGTTTTTGAGTACTTGTATTTAGTAACTAAAGGTAATTACAACTAGTAACTGGTCACTAGTAATCATTTTAAAATAGTATTTCTCTAAAATATCCCAAAAAGTGATATGTTTCTAATACAAACGTACGGGAATGGGAAGAAAAAGAACTGGCCTCCGTATTTTTGTAATTAGTTTTGGTTTTTATGAGTAAAAGTGTTAGAAACCGCTTTTTAATTTGGCCCATATTCTCCAACTTAGGTCGAAAACCCAAGGAGTGGCCCATTGGATCTGCTCTGACCGACCCGCAAAACCAAAACGGGTCGACTTAAAACCTTGGATGAAGAAAACAGAGACAGAGATCGTAGGTTTAAGGAGGGTTTTAAGGCGGCTAGCCAGTACTCTCAGCCTCGTCGCCCTCCTCGGCATTCATCTTCTTCCTCAGATCTCTCGCCTGTTAATGTTATCACTTCCATAACTCTTTCTTCTCAACGCTTTAACCTTTTCTCTTACTCCCATTTCTTCATAAATCTTCCTTTTTTGGCTGCCCAGAATGATATCTCTGACTCTGCATTCCCAGCTTCAAACCCGATTCTACTCTTTGAATTGATCAGTTAATTCTACACTTTGTTGATAAACATGTGGAGGAATTTGGCCAAGAAAGCTGCTTCAAGGAAGATTAACTTCTCTTCCGAGTCTCGTATTAACTCTTGTTCTTCTTCCAGTTCTGTAAAACTTCCTGAAGAAACTAGTTTTTTGGGAAAGTTCAGGCCGGAGACGACCCGGGCCAGTGAGAATTGTCGGTTTCCGATACTGGGTCTTCGTCGATTAGGGATAAGATCGACTCAGGATAACATTGTGGGACAACCCAGATTGCTGAATTCAAATTATAGTTTTGGTACTTGTGGTGTGAAAGGTTATGCAACTGCTGCCGAGGCCATTGTTTCCACCGATGCCGAGGACGAGTCGTCGGGTTCCGATGAGATTCAGGAGCTGTTGGTCGAGATGGATAGAGAGAACAAGGTGGAGTCCCTTTTTAAGGTGCCGAAGAAGATGGTTGCAGGGATGGGAGTGGCGAAGTACCACATACTTCGGAGGCGTCAGATAAAAATGGAGACAGAAGCGTGGGAGGAGGCTGCTAGAGAGTACCAAGAACTTCTAATGGATATGTGTGAGCAGAAACTTGCACCCAATTTGCCTTATGTGAAGTCATTGTTCCTTGGATGGTTTGAGCCTTTGCGGGATGCCATTGCTGCTGACCAACTGATGTGCCAGGAGAAGAAGACTAAGCCTTCTTATGCGCCGTATTATGATCACTTGTCGGCCGATATGATGGCAGTTATTGCAATGCACAAGTTGATGGGGTTGTTAATGACTAATAGCGGAGCAGTTGGTAGTATCCGTGTAGTCCAAGCAGCTTGCCAGATTGGTGAAGCCATTGAACATGAGGTGGGTCAGCTTAGAATTTTTCGTTTTGGTTTGTTACTTTTGTGTGGTCTTTCAGTAAAAAAGACGGAATTTCCTAAACATTTACCTTTCAGTGACTTGGGTACCATTGTGTAGCATATTGTTTGAACAAAATTCCAGTCCCTAAGTAAACTTTACTATGAAGTTTGTTTCTAGAATTCAGCCATCAATTTGTTAGTTTCAGCAGCAATTCTGTGACACGGTTCATTCTCAGGATAAATTTAGATGCTTATTTTTTCTGGGACAATTTGTATTTGCTTAGTTAATATATTAGATTTATTGCTTCCCTCTCTTTCATGATCAATAGAAGGTTTCAGTATGAGCATTATGTCAAGTTGTGATGTTTCCTAGATTTTTTGTCCTATCTTCTGAAGCATGGTGTGTAGATGCTATGCTCTAGAGTCAGTAAGCAGCTAAAAGATTTGGTGATTCATACTTATTTAACCTTCAGTTACAGAATATGATATATGAGTTCGTCTGAAAATTATATGAATTGTATATGAGGCTCTCTTATGTGGACCAGGTTAGGATACAACGCTTTTTTGAGAAGACAAAGAAGAAGAAGAAGAATACAAATGATAAGGAACTTGAGGGTGAGTCAAGCACTGAACAAGAGAAAGTGATCAGCAAAGAACAACAGAGACTGAGAAATAAAGTTACACAGCTCATTAAAAAACAGAAGGTGCAACAAGTGAGGGGAATCCTGAAGCAACAAGATGATTCAAAACCTTGGGGTCAGGAAGCTCATGTCAAGGTTTGTGAGGGTTATACCATTGATTCTGCAATTTGTAATGTTGCTCTTGTTGTCATTGTTACTTTATCTTGGTTTTGGGACCATACAGGTTGGATGTCGATTGATTCAGTTGTTGACAGAAACAGCCTATATACAACCTCCAGTTGATCAATTAGGCGATAGTCCACCTGATATACGCCCTGCATTTGTACACAGTCTTAAAACTGTCACGAGAGAAACACAGTAAGAACGATTGCATCTCTGGTTAATTTAATATCTCGCTTGCCTCCCCTCCTTTATTATGTAATGTGCCTTTTTTTCCCCAATTAGGAAGACCAGCAAGAGATATGGTGTAATTGAATGTGATCCACTTGTTCGCAGAGGCCTGGAGAAAACTGTAAGTAAAACATGAAATTATGGGGTGGAGTGTACTAAGTGGTTCTCTTTTATTTTTTTTCATTATTCTGTAACTTTGTATCTTTTTTGTTTGCTATTATGGTTGCTTTATAAGTTCAGAATTAAATTTTCTTCTGAACATGTTCAGTCATAGGGAGTTACAGACTAACGATAAAACTATCTGGTGTCCACGCAGGCCAGGCACATGGTCATCCCTTATATGCCAATGCTAGTGCCACCTAATAACTGGACAGGGTATGGTATTTAGGCTCCTTTCAATCTCTAGATACACTCATTGTACAGTTAATTTTTCTCTTTTGGAGTTCAGGTTACTGCTCATATAGAAAATAGTAACATTGTGTTTTTCTTCAAACCATAAATGAAAGAACCTTTGTTTTATAACAAATGTTCCCTTATTTGGCAGGTATGACAAAGGAGCCTATTTGTTCTTGCCATCATATGTTATGCGGACACATGGAGCAAAACAACAACGTGATGTAGTTAAAAGGACCCCTAAGATGCAATTGGAACCTGTTTTTGAGGTCTGAAAGCCTTGTTGGAATTTTGCCGTTAGTTCCTTGCTGATTACTCTTTGGTGCTTGACCTTTGTTTATCAACGATAGCCTTCACAAATTGATCTTTCTTTCGTGGCATCTCCATACAAACTCTTTTTTGGCCTTTTATTGTTAGGCTAATGCTGCCGTTGTTCTCTGTGTTAGGCCCTGGATACACTTGGAAATACCAAATGGAGGGTGAACAAACGGGTGCTTAGTGTGATAGACAGGATATGGTCTAGTGGAGGCTCTATTGGTGGCTTGGTCAGCCGTGAAGATGTGGGTTACATTTGATTTGGACTCCCTTTTTTTTATTTTTTTATTTTATTTTATTTCATTTAGTGCTAACTTATACACACACACACCAATAAAAAAATTGGACGTATTGTCTGTGAACAAAGAATTTTATGCTGCTTGACTGAAGCTTTACATCATGTCCTTCGGTTAAGATAGGTGTGCAATTCCGCACCTTGGTTTGGGTTTTACCACTCAATTTCCTTCGTATTATACATGCACACATACATAATATTTTCTAAAAGAACTTTGTTTTTCATAGGTTCCTTTGCCAGAAGAACCGGACACTGAAGATGAATCAGAAATTCGCAAATGGAAGTGGAAACTTAAAACTGCCAAAAAGGAGAATAGTGAGAGGCATTCACAGCGCTGTGACATTGAACTTAAACTTGCTGTATATTTTTTCCTCTGTTTTTTAAGAATTACATGGTGACATTGAAGGCTCTGCTTGAATTTATATGGTAATTACTTTTGTTGTGGGATCAGGTTGGACGAAAGATGAAGGACGAGGAAGGCTTCTACTATCCCCACAACCTTGATTTCCGAGGCCGTGCTTATCCCATGCATCCTTACTTGAACCATCTAGGTTCTGATGTGTGTCGAGGCATCTTGGAGTTTGCAGAGGGACGCCCTCTTGGAAAGTCAGGCTTACGCTGGTTGAAGATACATTTGGCAAATTTATATGCTGGTGGTGTGGACAAATTATCGTACGATGGTCGAATAGCATTCACTGAGAATCATCTTGATGATATATTTGATTCAGCCGATAGGCCTTTAGAGGGAAAGCGCTGGTGGCTGGGTGCAGAGGATCCTTTTCAGTGCTTGGCAGCATGTATTAATCTTGCAGAAGCATTGAGAAGCCCCTCTCCGGATACTACTCTTTCACACATGCCTGTCCACCAGGTATTTTCTCTTTCCATCATTATGAGCACTTTACTGTTATTGTCTATACCGGATATATAATTGCCTACACACTTGTATTATCTGTGACATGATACCTTGATCAAGAGAAGTAAAAATTTGATGCTTATCAACGGAAACATGAGTAAGTATCATCAACTGTGAAGAAGAAGAAGTTTAATCTGTGCTTAGATAGAAGTTAATGATAAGGTTCTTTCTCCTTTGTTCTGGCTCCATTGTCATTGATAACGTACTAATCAATAGACACTTTGGATATGTTGCTTTGGTTTTCTAGTGCATTTAGGTTCTGCAGAGTATGTTCTGCAGTGTCCCTATAATATATTCTTGGTTAATTTTCCCCCTTTCAAAGTGCAGTTAGATGTTGGGAAGTCGGAATTCTATATGTGTTTCAACCTGCAACAGGACGCTTCATTCTCATATGTGTAGAGAATATGAGCTTATGATAGATGTTACTGTTAGAATAGATGATTATCTTTCTTATTCTTGTGGGGTATTTATTTCACTGTGGAAGAAGTTTAGAGGCAACTGGAATATTTATTCCTCAATACCGTATGAATCTATTGTCCTATGATACAGAGAACTAGCTAAAATGTAATTCTCTTTCCCTTTTGTTTAATTTGCAAGGATGGTTCGTGCAATGGCTTACAACATTATGCTGCCCTTGGAAGGGACAAGGTACTCAACTTTTCTTTTATTATGAGTAAAATGAAATGCAGAATGCGTAAGTTGTGAAATGAAGTTGTTTTCTTGTATCTGCGAATGATTGAAGCCTATGTCTTTCCAGAATGTTCTCTCTCTCTCTCTGTCTCTCGCTTTTTCTTTTTTTTTTCCCTACCACATTGCATCAAAGACATCTGTACTCATCTGTACTCAACTAAAATACAACATGCAAACTTCTTTCCTTATTTGGCTAAATTGCTTCTTCATTTCTCATTTTCCAGTTGGGAGCAGCTGCAGTTAATCTTGTTGGCGGAGAAAAACCTGCAGATGTCTACTCAGGAATTGCTGCCAGGTCACTCCTACTTTTGCCCTCTGATTACAAGTATAGTTATAATCCACACAATAATTCAGGAAAAGGAGACAATCTCTCAGAATTGGTTATTTTTAAATTACTATTCAGCACTTGAGCAGGCATCCTGTCCTTTATCAAATATGCCTAAAAGAAGAGTATTGTGGTTGCCCAATAAAAAAACTAGTATTTCTGTTGCCAAAGTTTGTTCAAAAGTTAAATTATTCTCTTTTATCTGTCTAATAAATTGTTCTGCAGAGTTCTTGATATCATGCGCAAAGATGCAAAGGATGATCCTGCAACTAATCCAAATGCGTTGCATGCTAGGAATTTAATCAATCAGGTTTTTGTCATCTCTCATGCTTGTTATATTGGATGAGTGAAGTTTGAATTGTACTTGGCATTACTTGATTAACCTACATAGAAGTTTTTAGGCTGATTTAGTCGTCACTATAAGGTGATAAACAGGTTGTGTGGCACCACGAAGACAATCTTTAACTCAGATTGTCTTACTGATTAGTTATCTTCTTTAAATCCGTTGCTTATATAATTGGGAATGCGCAGGTAGATCGTAAATTGGTAAAGCAGACGGTTATGACATCCGTATATGGTGTTACATACGTCGGTGCACGTGATCAAATTAAAAGGAGGTTGAAAGAACGTGATGCTATCACTGATGATTCAGAACTCTTTGCTGCAGCTTGCTATGCAGCAAAGGTAAGTGAAAAAACTGTATTTTGTATGAATGTGGTTGCATCTATGTGTGTTTTTATGAGAGTTGTAACTTATTGCACTGCATGAGCAGACTACCTTGACAGCGTTGGAAGAGATGTTTGAAGCTGCAAGAAGTATTATGGGCTGGCTTGGTGACTGTGCCAAGGTATGACTTATTTCTGTTTGTTTATTCCGTTAATTTATTTTTTGGATGAAAAAAGGGAATGAGCTTTGGTTCCTGCTTTCTCCTTATAGTTGTTTTTTGGTAAGACTAACTATGGTTAACAATTTATTTTTTTATTTTTAATTTTTTTTAACAGGGTGATAGAGACTTCACTTTTAAGTTGTTTTCTATATCTTGAGGGATCAGAATTTCAGATTTTTTTCCCCAGTGTGTTGTACCTCATATCTTTATTCAGATTTTTGTATAAGAGGATTATGTTGCATTATTGTTGTTACTGAGAGGATGATGATGGAACATATGACTTTATTGCTCTTAGAGTACAAGGCTTTAAGCTAGTGTTGCTTACATGTCTAAGAATTTTCCAGTGATTGTGTAGTCTTTTTATAGGGCTACCTATGACTAAATTTGAACATAAAAATGAACAGGTGATTGCGTCGGAGAATCATGCAGTGCAGTGGACAACTCCTTTTGGACTTCCGGTTATTCAACCATATCGGCAACTAGGCAGACATCTAGTAAAGTTCTTATTACCCTTTAGAGCTTCAGTTTAAGGCTTATATCTCCTATTATCTTGGCATTTTGAAACTGACAATAACGTTTGGATTTCAGATTAAGACTTCCCTTCAGGTGTTGACTTTACGGCGAGAAACTGACAAGGTCTCTTTTTAAATGTTTTTCTTTTTCCCTTGTTAATCTTTAGAATTTGTGGTGTTCAATCTGGATCCAAACCAATTAAGGTCTTATGCTCATTAGGATCATATTATTTTGTATTCTCTCTCTTATTTTTTAATCACAAATTTCTATGAATTATATAGGTAATGGTTAAGCGGCAGAGGACAGCCTTCCCCCCTAATTTTGTTCACTCCCTTGATGGTTCCCATATGATGATGACTGCTGTTGCCTGCAAAAAAGCAGGGTTAAACTTTGCAGGTTTGTGTTAAGTTTTCTTCTCCTATTGTACCCCTTTTTCTATTCCTCTATCTTACAGGCCCAGAAAGATGTACCAATGTATGTGCTTTCTAACATGTAATACCAATGGTTGATTGCAGGAGTCCATGATTCATATTGGACCCATGCCTGTGATGTTGATGAAATGAATAGGATACTTAGAGAGAAATTTGTTGAACTATATGAGGCACCAATTTTGGAGAATGTGAGTATCTTTTCTCATACATGGTTTTATGACTAAGATCAGAATATTATGCTTTAATTTGTTATCCTTATTTGCAAGAGTTTGGGCTAATTAGATCGTTGTAACCTCCATTTAGTTGGCTTTCTAAGTTTTACTAGTTCACCTGGCTAGAATTTGCTTTCTTATTAGATGAGTAACCAAAAAAAGTAATTTCTCCCAAGTTATTTAAACTATGAACTAAAGATCTTCCAAACAGGCTTTTTATTAGCTTTGTTTGGCTTTTATCATTTCTAGGCATAATCCATGTCTCCGGTGCAGTTGAATTTTGTAAGATTTTATCTTAGTTTTCTAGGCCTACTACTTTTATTTGAGAGATGTTTAATATAACCAGCTTTAATTTATTAGTTTTATCAAAATTTTGATTTGTGTGTAAAAGATTGTTACATATATGCATTCTCTTATTTTGATATACACATAGGAAACAACTATCTTGTTTGTTGATAGTAGGAGCAAATGAAGTGAAATTTTTTGGTCCATCAGCATGTTGCGTATTGAAATTACTGATCATTTCTTCTTGTCTTTACAGTTGTTGGAAAGCTTTCAGAAGTCTTTTCCCACACTGAAGTTTCCTCCCTTACCGGATCGGGGAGACTTTGATCTCAGAGAGGTTCTGGAATCTCCCTACTTCTTCAACTAGTCGGAGCCAGATGCAAAACATGGAGTTCTCTTCTTTTACTAGTTCAAGCTCTCTCCCATCCTCAATGCATGGGAACCGAGCTCGTATTCTTTCATTCATCTGCCATGAGATAGAAAGGTCCCCAACATTCCATCGAGAAGAAAACGTTCAGAAGAAAGAACATGTGGATGGTTTTGCATCCTTGTATATATATACATGTCAAGACAAAAGCTGAACCATTGACCATGGGGAAGGCACCGAAATTGGCGGGTTTTTTTTGCACTCTGCTATTATAGAAAGATCGCAGAGAACGAATAAGATGGTGCAACAGGCTGCACTCGTCCGAAAGGCGTACACATTTGAGGAAACCGATACCCTCAACATTATAGGAAAAAAGTTGGTTCAAGTGATTCACATATGAGGCCAAAGATGAAAACTTGTCTGCCTTATGATTGCACTATTTATCCAGAAACCGAGAGCCATAGATCCGGGTGGTTTTTTTTATTCTAATTGTAGGCTTGTGACAGAGAACAGAAATAGGTGTTGGGTTTCTTCTATTTATTGTATATTTTATTTACCACCTTTACCATTCTTCTCACAATAAGTGAACATTTTGCACGCTACCTTTTCTTCGTTTTAGTTTAGTTTTGGTTCGTCATTGAGACCATGATGCATAGTCGAGCTGATGGCTCAAATAACATAACTATACGTCTTCTCTTTTGATGCAACACCAGTTTCCAAGATAAGGGCATTCGCATGCACTATTTGCAAATGGTTGGTGATTGTTGATGCTTTCTGGATTGGGAAGGCATATATAATAATACTGATAACAATAAAAGAAAACCAACTCGAATTAAGGATATTTCATAAGAAGTCATGGCTGCATGTTTGGACCCTTGACAGAGACTAGACTCTTCAATTTTTTTATTTTTTATTTCTTATTTTCTGGAACTCTTCAAACGTAAATTATTAGCACAAGTAAACCTTATAAACTGCCCGTTTCCTATATGTCTTGAATCATATATATTTTACCGCATGAGATATATCATGCAACTAGGAAATACTGAACAACAACTCATTATAGCCGAACTTCTTGCAATCCGAACTGGTCTTCTCTTGGCAAAAGATTGGGGTGTTGAAGTCTCAATTGTTGAAAGTGACTCTCGGAAGATTGTTTCGTGTCTCAATTCATCTGATTCTTTCGGAGCTAATGAATTTATCTTTTTGGATGTTAAGTCCTTATTCTGTTTGACTAATTGTGGTTCTTACTAATTTATTCTATAACAGGGTAATAGAGTAGCCCACGAATTGGCAAATAGGGCCTTCTTATATTCCACTAATGTTCACTGGTTGGATTGTTGTCCTTTATTCTTTTTGTCTCTTGTTTTGGACGATCTTATTTAAATAAAAGAATATTTTTCCCTTCAAAAAAAAAAAAAAAAAAAAAAAAAAAAAAAAAAAAAAGAAAAGAAAAGAAAAAGGAACAACAACTCATTATCTCTTATTCCAGAATAGTGTATGAGACCATGGAAAATATTTCGAGCTCATGCAAGAGTTTTTATAGCTTTTGTTAAGTGATAAAACACATATAAGCATAGCTCTTGTAGAAATCAAATTTTTCTTTAGAATCCTTGGTGGAAGAAGTTAGGTCCCATAATTTAGCGCGATAAAAGAAATAGGATAAATTGTTTGCCAAGGAAAAAAACTTGGAAGCCAAAAATAATTACCAAAATAGAAAAGCTCAATCACCAAAATGACTCTAGACTAATTTCCTCTAACTTAAGAGGTCAAAATGTCCAAATGGAATAAGTTGGCATAAGGGTGCTCCAGATTTTAGATTGTGCGGCAATTTGTCTGAGCCTTTTAATGAAACTTTCATTATACCAAAAATAACTCTTAAACATTTAGATAAATACCAACAACTATCCCTCGCAGGCATCTAAAACCTAAAACACGACGAATTTGTGGGCAATTGAGCAGAGGAAGAAGAGACATCGCCCACGACGATTTCCTTGGTAGCCTTTTTTCAATTGCTACATTCCAACCAAACAAACCCGATTTTATTTTTTAATTTTCAAATAATTTTGGAGTTGATATATAGTTCTTCTGGTCTTAATTTGGGAAATTTTTTTCTTAAGAGAGACAATATTTGGGTAGAAATTGTTGCTCCAACTATGAATTTATATGATTACGTACACACTTCAATATGCAGCTGGTGGAACTATTTTCGGGTTAATGCCCTTTTTATTTCCTTGTCTGCATAACGATATTGATTCAAATACTTGATGCTGCAAACTACAGGAAACTTGTTGTTGTTTTTCTCGTTCTGTTCTTCTCTTCATTCCTTGCCCTTGCCTGTATAATCTTCTCTGGGGGAAAGGAGTTTCACAATTATGTAATATGTTTTGTTTTGAGTTGTTTTCTTTGGGTAATAAAGATAAAATTTCTCCTACTTAATTACAAAATGTTCAACCAATGTGCAACATCTTTCTATTTTGCTAGCTGGGAGATATCCAGTATTAATTCTAAAAAGTAGACAGACTTTTAAAAACTTTTAAGGTACTTTATTCTGTGTTTGATCTTGTAATGTTTATTTTATATGCTTTACTACAGTTTTAATACATGCCTTCCCTCGTTGGTAATTCTAGTAGTTCTGTTTCGTAATTTTTTTGTGCTATAGTAAGAAGACCTCTCCTTATCCCAGTTTCAGGTTATGGACTTTCCCTGTAACTGTCAATGGACCTTTTGGGGCCGTATCTGCTGCTGAGTTTATTGGCATTCTCCTTTTTGTTGTATAAGTTATCTCGGTTGTCTATACTTGTACCATGTGGGCGCTCAGCATGATTTGTGACCAATTGAGCTTTAAAGTGCAAAGTATATCATTCTTGGTTTTTTATGATCATTCTCTCCTTATTGAATTAATTGCCCATTAATTTTTCCAAGCAGACTACCACATAGTTCAGAATTTATACATATTAGGGCTTAAATATCTTTTTATTTTTATTTACTTTTCAGTACTCAACAATATTAGACTCTATTCCAAGGTCATTACATGGTTTTTGATCAACTTCTTTGTTAGTCAGGTGTAAATAATATTACTTGGTTTCTTTGTCAATTGAGATTCGTATATAGTAATACTTTACGGTACTTATGTTTACTCAGTAAATATGTGACTAGATAGTAATGCTTTGAATCTCATGATCATTTTCCAGATGTTATAGAATAGCCTCACAAGATCAGTACTAAGGTCATATTGAGGAACTTTCTCAAGTGTTATCTTATTTTGGTCTCAAATTGCTTTTTCAAGATTGCTTTTTTAGTACAATTTTGATGTTGTGATTAATCATCTTGACATTTTTCTGATGGACCATTCTTTTTATGACTATCATCATACTGAAACTTAGCATAAATATGTTTCATAGTCTTAGTCTTCATTTGGAAAGTATTGGATATGTTAGTGTTTCTTTGTGTTATTTAGTCGTGATGATATGTTGCTAACCATTAGTGGAGACAAGCTAGGTCTTGTTGTTATCTCCTCTTGATTTCATTTGTTGATATCCACATATGTACAATTAATATTGAACTTGTGATATTGTAAATATTTTTTACATCTATTTGTCGTAAGCGACAAATAGGCCTATTATTACGAGAACCAATTTGCTTTACACATCTTACATTATTAACAAATGAAGTGTTTATGTTGGTATTTAAGTATTTTGACTTATTATTTTGTCATTTTGTCTCACTTCTTGCAGTAGAAAATAAATACAAAGGATTTTTTTCCACCTATGGTTCCCTTTAGTAAGGTATAACATGTGTTTTTTGTCTACTCTGTGTTTGGCAGATTGAACCGGAGTACATATATAGGATTGAGTTAGCAAAAGAAATGAAGCCAGGCTACGCAGTTAGATATGGGATTGAGTTGGCAAAAGAAACTACCTTATTTCTGTGCGAGGTAGAATTTGCCTGTTAATTGATTCTGAACCAGATTAGAGAGATTTGAAGAACTTTACAGGAGATTGACATTAGTTGTTAAAGATATTGTAGACCTTTTACATCTTCATTTGCTTGACTTGTGTTTTTAGGGAATAGATATCGTAATAGTGTTGCACATTGTTTGAAAAAGAGAGCTCTTGTAGAGGAACATGATATGATTTGGATAGACACTTAGCCAGATTGGGCCAAGGAGATGTAAATTGTGTTTGGTTTTTGGGAAAAAAAAAATAATACAAAGGTGATTATATGTGGCCAAATATCGTTTGCAAACTATGAAAAAAAAAAAAAAAAAACAAATTGAGAAGTTACAAAAGAACCGAATAAAAAGTCCTCACTACAAGGAAAATAAATTAAAGATTTTTGAGAAATGTTCATAATTAATTAACTAGTTTTTTTTTTTTTTTAAAAAAAAAAAACTCTAAATAAGTTTCGGAACTCATATTAGACGATAATTTATAAATTCAAATGAGTTTATTTTAATACCAACTATTTAAAAAAAAAAATATTAATATGCTTAATGTATCTTAAAAAAGAAAAAAAATATATTATTAGTATATTTAAGGGATAACTGCAAAAAAATACCCTTATGTTTGGGTAATCCGTAATTTAAACCCTGAAGTTTGGACTCTGCAAAATAATACCCTGAGATTAAGAATTTTTGAAAATTAATACCTTAGATAGTTTTTTTGACCAATTTTAGGAATGAAAAAATAATGATATCCTCCATTAAAACTAGATTAATCCATATTATTCATCTTAATTTTGAGGATATTATTGTATTTTATCAGTTAAAAATTAACACAGGGTATTAGTTTTCAGAAATTCGTAATCTCAGGTTATTATTTTGCGGAATCCAAACTTCAGGGTTTAAATTGCAGAACATCCAAACATGATGGTATTTTTTTGCAATTATCCCTATATTTAATAAGTACTTTTTGCAAAATATGCTTAACTATACAATGACGTCTATTTTAGTCATTTTATATTTTCACAGCAATTCAGTTATATAATTTATCAAACATTTTAATATAGTTTTTACAAGTCACAGCACTATAAATTCACAGTCTACCAAACACTCAATTGCTTTAGACTGCAGCCGTTTTTTCCCTCAGTACAGCTAAAAGTATTTCTTTTAAAATCTACAGCTCTACCAAATTGGTCCTAAGGGCCTTAATTCGTTTCATTTTCAGCTCATCCTATATTGTGTATTATTGACTTGGTTTACTTTGGCATATCAAATTTGAGACCACAGGAAGACCAGTACTCACCAAAACAGAAAATCTAGTCACCTTTTGTCGTTTTATGCTCTCTTTCTTTTTTCTTCCTAGGGAAAATATTTTTTTAAAAAAAAAAATACTCAATAGTGCTAGATGATTTACATACCAAGGATAAGGAATGAGGCAAAGGATTATTATGCAAGTGTGAAAGAGGACATACATGGTTAGACTTTAAGAGAGGTGGGTCTAAGTGGATGAAGGGAGCTTTCAGAAGTCTGCAATCATAAAAGTTAGACAATGAACACATGTTTTCTTAGTTCTTACCTGCAGCATAATTATATAATGTAATGTGTTTGACATATTATTTGAAATCTCCACAATCATAAAATATTTTTGCAATTTGTACAGGAAATAAAATTCTAAATAATCTAAAGAGATCCTTTTTTCATAACACGAAAAAACGAAAGTTAAAAGTCAACAAAACAATAGTTTATTTTGACCTAGTCTTTTTGAAAACTACATCCATACCGAACAATCCTGGATTATTATGCTCCAGTGGTTCCAATGAGGTCGTATATACTATATACTACCAAGTACCATTCAGATTATAATGTGCTTGATTTTGGAATCTAGAGATTTTCATTGATCATGACTTGTTTTAATCAGACTAATTTTTTTATTAAATAAAATTGAGAAGGTAACTTTCTTAGATGGTAGCAAAATCTTCATCAAATATCCAAGAAACTTAAATTAGATTGCAGTTGAAAATCTGAGAGTAAAAGGCCATATAAAAATTAAAAATGAAAAGCAGGTAATAATAATGTGACTACCACTAAGAATCAATGCAATTGGAGTTTACTAATAGCAGTTTCAAGCATCAATACAATAGCCAATACCCGTGGCTTACTTCATTGAACTTAAGTATAAGAAAGAAACATTAAACCAAATTAATTGCAACTATATTATCTGACCAAGTCATTGGTAGATGTTTCTTTAGTCTGACCAAACATTCAAGTGTTCATAACAAAACACAGGCCAAGGAAACTCTTTCTTTTTTCTTTTCTTTTTTTTTTTTTTTTTTTTTTTTGCTAGGATCACCAGTGACTAGTTTTGAACTAAGTCAATCCCAGACTATTTGTGGCTTCAATAATTCTCTGCTCTTGCAAGATTGGGTGGCTGCCCATACCAGAAAGGTTGCCGTTTCCAGCAGCATCATTTGGATGTCGGTAGGAGCTTTTATAAGTTTCCAGCTTTTTTATTGTTTTTTGACATTGGTTTTTTTGAGTCTCAGAACTTAAATTCAATAAAGATGTTAATAAGTAAAGCCTTTTGTTTTTTTTTTCTTTTTTTCTTTTTTTCAGAGAGATAAAAGTGCCACTTCTGTATTGATTGGTTTTAGATGAGCTTATGTCATGAAAATTCTACAGGCAACAAAGTTCTAATAGTCATTTTTTTCTAGTAAGAAATGAATGAGAGAAGCTTATTGTGAACATTTTAAATTAGCATACTAAAAAGTGCCTCAAATTTCGAAGTATGAAAGCTCTTTAAACTCTGTTCCTTGTTTATCAAGTTTTCTTTTATTCAGAAATTGCGGAGGCTTGGTTCGATCTAAAAGAATTATATACCTACTCTAGGATTAGGTTCTTATACTTAACTTGATAATTTCTGAGTTCTATTACTGAAAACATCATTTAGTGTTTCTCTATCTTTTCTACAGCTCAAGGAAGATGCGACTCTGATTACGAGTCTTGCAGACTCTTTATTGGCATCCATTTCAGAAATCGCAGTATCAGTAGCATACATAGAGGTAGAGCAGGATAATTTTATCCAAATTGGATGCTACTTCTATCGGGCATCTATTGCCATAATGGAACTGCAAACAACTGAGAACTCCCCACCAAATGCAATGGAGATTCTTCAATCTCTATCTGAAAGCATCAACTTGGCCAAGGATCTTGTTCAGGGACTCCAGAAAGGCAGCAAACCAGTCTCAGGTTCTGAACTCAGAAGCATCATTTCACAGCTGGAGGAGCTGATCAAAACCATGGGAGAACACCTGAGCTCAATACCATCCTCAGCATTCAAGGATCAAGAATATGCACAAGTCGCGGTTCAATCTCTTTCAAAAGAGATGCAGAACTCTCACTTCACAGTTCAATCATCTCAGGACAACGATGTAGATACGCAGACAACATCTCCAGAGCAGCAACCAAGACAAGAGTCAATACCAATAGAAACAGACCTATACTCCATCAGTGTCGAAGTTTCAATGGAGAATCCTTATTTCTTAGAACCCCCTAGTCTCCCTAAAGCCAAAAGTAGTAGCAGCATCGTAAAAGAGGAAAGGATAAGCAGATCCTTAACAATGTTGCCCCAGGTGGCTCAATATATGGAGCCTCTATATGATACTTTCTACTGTCCATTGACAAAGAAAATCATGGATGATCCGGTCACCATTGAGAGTGGAGTAACCTATGAACGAAAAGCAATTACTGAATGGTTTGAAAAGTTTGAAGGTTCGGTGGAAGTTCAGTGCCCCACAACTGGCAAGAAGTTGGTTAGTAGAGTCTACAACCCGAATATTGCTCTCAAGTCCACAATAGAGGAGTGGAAAGAAAGGAATGAAGCAGCAAGGATTAAGGTAGCCCGGGCTGCTTTGTCTTTGGCTAGTTCTGAGAATATGGTATTTGAAGCAATAAAAGATATTCATGGTATCTGTGAGAGGAATCCATACAATAAGGTACAGGTTCGCAGTGCTGGGATGTTGCCATTGCTTGTTAAGACTCTGGGGTACAAAAACCAAGATGTTAGATGTGCAGTTTTGGAACTTTTAAGACTATTGGCAGAGGACGAAAGTGACAGCAAGGTTCTAGCTCTTTCAATGTTCAAGTCTATTTACTTGCTTATAACCCAAGTCTTTGTTGTTTATTCATTGTTTTTATTTTTTTGGGTGCAGGAAGTGATAGCTGAGGAGTTGGACTTTTCAGCTTTAATAAGAATGTTGTCAAGTAGTTACCAGCCGGTCAGGCATGCGTCCTTGCTGCTGTTGCTTGAGCTTTCGAGATCTGAATCATTATGTGACAAAATAGGATTAGTTACCGGAGCAATTCTGATATTGATCACAATTAAATACAAAACTTCGATCGATGCCTTTGCTTCAGAGAAGGCAGGTGAAACCTTGAAGAACTTAGAGAGGTCACCAAATAACATCAAGCGCATGGCAGAAAATGGACTCTTAGAACCACTTTTGTATAATCTTGCAGAAGGTAATACTCAAGAACTTTTAGTCACAAGGAAAGATTTAATATCTTAAGTATACATTTGAAAACTAATAATAAAGTTCAGATCAGATGAAATGTTCAACAACATGGTCTTAAAAAATAATATGTTCTGTAATAATAAAATCTATTTTTAAAAAATTTGGTACACAGGCTGTGAAGAGATGAAGACAGAAATGGCAAGCTATCTTGGAGAAATTGTTCTTGGACATGACAGCAGAACATACGTGGCCGAGAGGGCCTCTCCCACTCTCATCAAAATGGTAAGAAATGGAAATGTTCTGTCTCGAAGAGCCGCCTTCAAAGCTTTAGCACAAATCTCTTTGTACCAGCCTAATGCCAAAGTACTTACTGAAGCTGGAATTGTACAAATCATGGTTGAAGAGATGTTCACTCGGAGAATCCATGATGAACTAGTGAACTCAAAAATTGAAGCAGCTGCGATACTGGCGAATATATTTGAGTCCGGGCTTGAGCTTGAGAACCTCCGAGTTAATTCTCATGGGCACACCATGACTTCAGACTATTTTGTGTACAACCTCATCTACATGCTCAAGAACTCTACCCCAGATGAGCTAAACATCAACCTTATCAGGATACTCTTGTGCCTGACAAAGACTCCCAAATCAATGACTGCCATTATCTCAGTGGTCAAAGAGACTGACGCAAGCTACATTCTCATTGAACTCATAAATAATCCACATGAAGAACTTGGGATTGCAGCAATGAAGTTACTCATAACTCTTTCACCCCATATTGGTCATACTCTAGCAGAAAGACTCTGCAAAACCCGAGGCCTACCTGAGAGTCTTATCCAGAGCCCAAGCGAAGTAACCCGAATCTCCGAAAAGCAAGCAATTTCTGCAAAATTCCTAGCAAAACTCCCCCACCAAAACTTGACACTCAATCTAGCTCTTCTTTTTAAGAATACAGTGCCCACAATCCTACAAACTATCACCCAAATCCAGAAAAGTGGAACAAGATCAAGCAGGCATTCCATCAGTTGCTTAGAAGGCCTAGTGGGAATTTTAGTAAGATTCACAACAACACTGTATGATCCTCAGATACTCTTTCTAGCAAGAGCCCACAATTTCACAGCAGTCTTCACTGAACTCCTCGTGAAAACATCGAGTGATGAAGTTCAGAGGTTAGCCGCTATTGGGTTGGAGAATCTCTCCTCAGAATCAATAAATCTGTCCAAACCACCAGAAATCAAGAAACCCAGGCTCATGAGGCTATTTTCCACCCCGAAGTTTTTATCTTCCAGCTCTTCTAGGAGGAAGAAAATCCCAGTTTGCCCGGTCCACAGAGGGACTTGTTCTGCAGAAAACACTTTCTGTTTGGTTGATGCCAAAGCAGTTGAGAGACTATTGGCTTGTCTAGACCATGAAAACGCAGAGGTGGTGGAAGCTGCATTATCAGCTATATGTACTTTGTTGGATGACAAAGTGGATGTGGACATGAGTATGAGCATACTAAATCGATCCAATGCCTTACAACAGGTTTTGAATGTTGTGAAAGAGCACAGACAAGAGGGTTTGTGGCAGAAATCGTTTTGGATGATTGAAAAGTTTCTAATGAAAGGAGGGGACCAGTCTCTTTCTGATATATCACAGGACAGGTTGTTGCCTTCGACATTGGTCAGTGCTTTCCATCATGGGAATGGTAATACAAGGGAGATGGCTGAGAAAATTCTAAGGCATTTGAATAGGATGCCCAATTCAACTACTTACTATACAATGTAAAAAGTCTAGTGAGGTTGTTTATAGGAAAATCCAAGAACAGATATGATCCAAGTTTGCATTTTCCTGGTATATGCAATTGCAAATAATGCTGCATACACAAAGTTTAAGTTCGAAGATGAGTGTCACTTAGAATAAGAACTTGTGCTTGAAATGGTTATAAAAACAATGATTGGTATTAAAATTACCGATCTGGAGTTTGGACATGCTAAATCATAACACTTTCTTTTGTTTGTTAACATCCATTTGGTCACTGTAGCACCCGGACAAAGTCTAGACAAGTGTCTTCGGGTCTCTCCAAAGTATCTTTCAAGAGATCAATAAGAACTTCCTCAGTATGGGTTGAGATTGGCCAAATTTTAAATTGCAGTCAACAATTTTTGCGTCAGCTGCAATAACCGAATGGCCGATACGACAATTGGGATAACAACAAACAAGGCAAAGAAAGAAAAGAAAAAAAAAATTCTGACTACCTCTGACAAGTTGGTTCATTGTGATGTAGAAAATAGTAAATAATATAACAAAGCAGGACTTAGCCGGCAAATGCCGTAACAAAGTTTACAAAGAGCTCAAATTGCCAATTGGTTCTGACCCACCTGTTCATGTCAAACTCAAAATCTATCCACTAATCAATATTTTAGTCCAAATTTTACCTTTTCATTAATGGCAACTATTTTATAATGTTCAGTCCGGACACTGTTCGTAGCTTTTGGAGTTAAGCCTCTATTAATCTATTTCTCTTTCATAATATTCTCTCTTTAACTCAGGTGATTGCTCTTTTATGAACAAGCGAATAAAAGCGTTTTATAGCCTATTTTCAGTCATATCCACGGAGTTGATACCATTAGTTTGCTGAGACTGGATAATAACACATAGTAACAGTATCTGATACCCATGAAGATCCTCATAAACCATCTAATGAACAGAAAAAACTTCGTTTAACAGAAGGGCCAACGGACATAATTACAACTAGAACTTTCGTATTGATATTCATTGACCAGATAAACTAATGTGGAGTGGTTGAATTGTAATGAAAGAGACGAATATAGAAATAAAATTTTTACGTCATTGGTATTGCCGAAATAGGTGCTTGTTTTTTATCTGAAGACCAGGTATTTTAATGTACTGAAAGGGCCTTATATATGTCTAGAGTAGTTGGTTCTAAAACAAGTCGATATATTACCTCAAGTTTTCAGGGAGGAGAGTGCTCACCTTGAATCATTCTCTCCTTCCAAACATGGCTTCTTTCGCAATTGATGAATTTGTTGGGAATGGAATCCTCAAAGAACTGCTTCCAAAGCTTTTGGAAGAAGGCTGGGATGACGTACCAACCCTGAAGATCATGAGCTTAGAAGATATGGATGCAATAAACATGACACAACAACAAAAGGTTGGTTATCTGTAGAGGTAAACTTTTTTATCATTCATTCTAAGCAGAAGCATACTAAATCTGTCCTATGGTATTTTTTCTTCCTTAACTGCAGGATGCTCTGGAAATCAGGTCCTATCTTCATGACCGTTCTCTGATGCAATATGCAGATAAGCTTGAGTTATCAGGGAGATGTCTTCCAGAGCTTCTTAGTTTGAGCACCGCAGATCTTTCTTCCCAGTTCGGCATGAAGAGAGGCCATATCGCCCGTTTTATGGATAGAACTGGTCCATGTACTGATTCTACTCCCAGATCTCATGCTCTCCCTCAAACAAGAACAGACAGCACAGCCTCTAGAAACAACAGCATCAGGAGTTTTGCGCAGGTCAATCCTCAAAAGCAGAGAAGCATGTTACGCCCAATGGCTCGAAACAGCAGTAAATCACTCGAACAATCCTTGGCTGATTTCAAGATTGGAGATGGATACACCTTCAAAGGGATTGTTGCTGCAGGGCCAGCTGAAAGTAGAGCATGTGGTTGCGTGAAACCTCCTCCTGTCATTGATCAAGTTGCTCCTTACTCTAGTATTGAAAACATCTCAGTACAAAAGTTGAGCCCAGAGTACAAAATTGGGATGGAGCGTTTGGTGAAATCCAAGGCACCTCCAATGAAGGCATCAGAATTGTGGAGAGATAAGCCAGCTGTTCTCCTCTGCATTCGACGTCCAGGGTAAATTTTATAGCAAAGCATCATCACATTCACATGGCTGTTTATTTTGCGCATGGTCTGCTTTTGTCAACCTTGCCTCTGCAATAAATTTACCACTATTCAAAACAAATGAGATGGAGATTTTATGAATTGCCATGCTCATACATCAGTATTACACATTAAAAATATTCCTTTCAAGAAAAGTTTGTCGTTATGTAGATATGTCGGTGTAGCATAGATAAGAAACATGTCTGCAGCCTAAAAGCCTGATAATAAAACAGATGACATACGGATTTAAGATTTTAAAATAACAGGATCCTCAGATTTTCAAGAAATGGAGTTTTATATTGGATATGTATCCCTTGAGCAATAAACAGATACCAGTTTGTTTCTGAAATATGTTGAATTCGAAACAGGTGCATCATGTGTAGAGCTGAAGCTCACCAGCTATATGCCAAAAAACCCCTATTCGATGCACTGGGAGTTCAACTATATGCAGTTCTTCATGAACACATAGAGTCAGAGGTAAATCAGCACTTATTTCAACTTCCTTGAATTTTCAAGCAACATACAGCTGATTTACTTCTCTAATTATGCAGGTAAAAGACTTTTGGCCCCGGTACTGGGGTGGTGTAGTAATCCTTGATCGGAATCTGGAATTCTTCAAAGCTCTTGGTGGTGGGGAACTGCTCAAAGAAAAGTTCATATCAGGATTTATGTTCAACCCCCGAGCCATAGCAAATTACAGGCGTGCAAAGGCTCTGGGGATAAAGCAAAATTTCAAAGGAGAAGGTGAAATCAAAGGTGGACTCTATGTAGTAGGGAGTGGAAGGAGTGGTATTGCTTACCAGTTCATTGAGAGGAATTTTGGTGATTGGGCACCTCAAGCTGAAGTCATAGAGATCTGTACGCAGCTACAGGTAAGTCCTGTTGGCATTACCACTGTATTGTAAGTTGGCTTTCATTTGTAAGTTTAAATTTAAGCAGATTTGCTTTCACTTAATGCAGAACCCACATCAAGGTCAACGGGAGTCGATCAAATCATCACAGGAATAAAAACAAAGTTTGTTGTTTAGATTCCAATAATTCTTCACTCCTCAGATTCACCATGCGACGCTTCTATGTACTTATCAGCTTGAATTGAGAACTATTCAAGAATACTTGGACGTTTCCTTTTCCTTTCTTCTCTGGTCTGTTCCGTTGGACTTGATGTTCTTTTCTGTATCCTTAATAAAAATTCTCCCCATTTTCTGTACAAATACATAAAAATAATCAAGATAATTCAACCTTATTTAAAAATTAATACGTAAGTGCCCATTGATCTATTACTGGTCTTCACAGATTCCGTCAGGGTAAACCATAACCTGCTCAGAAAAATTAAGGACAAAACTTGTAGAATATATTTTAATGAACATGGTACATGATTGCAGAGATGCGAGCGCAATACTTTAGTGGACATATGCACAAGCATATTTAACAGCTTATGCTTGAGTATAAAGCCACTTAGCGCAGCAAAGAATTATACATCTCCCAATGTCTTGCTTCAATAGATTTAATGCATTAAGTGTAATTCAACCATGCCGATGTTAATAATCCTTGGCCAGGTACTAGCACAACCACTTGAAATCAGCAACTGGATAGGCGATTGCTTGTATAGTGTGGTTGGATAAAATTGGCGAAACTGTCCGCTCCAAATCAACTGAGACCAAAGCCTATTAGTTTGTCATCTTAGCAAAAAAAATTCCTTGGAAAGTTTAGTGCCGCAAAAGGACAAAATGCATCAAATGAGTTTCCGACACTAATCCAACCTTCTTCTTGCTGTCTGCTGATTTGTCACTATCCTCTCAAACATATTTTCTCAGTACGAAAGATGAGTTATCACCAGAAATCACCGCATGAACATGTTCCATCTTTAAATAAATGAAACCGAACAGCATCTCTTACGAGTATCTCTCTCTTGGTGATCTTAGAAATATATTTTGTCGCATTGTGACAATCACCACAGACTCTAAGGTTTTTAACTACTCGTATGGGAAGACCGGATGGAATAAATATCAACCCAAACGCAATCGCAAGCTTCTCACTGTGATAATTAAGCATCTTCGTCTTCTCTGACTCCTCTACATCATGGAGAACATAACTAATATCCGGCACATAACCCTCTTCTACCATTTTGCGATTTAGTTTTTCCAGCTCAGAATATATTTTGTCTGAAAATGGATTTGACCAGTCATCTGCTGAGAAAATGTGTACCCTGCCCTTATATTTGATCCAACTACATCCTGGTTCCTTTCTCACTTGCTTATCTCTCATATCTCTTCTCAGTTTTGCCACATCATCCCATTTCCCTTTAGCAGCATAGATGCTTGAGAGCAAGACATAGCTTGCAGGGTTCTGGGGTTCCAATTCCAGAAGAGACTCAGCTGCCCATTTGCCAATTTCCATGTTGCAATGATTCCTGCATGAGCTCAACAAGGTGACCCAACCAATTGCATCAGGTTTATGAGGCATTGCATTTATAAAGTATCTTGCTTCTTCGAACCTTCCAGCTCGGCTGAGAAGGTCAATCATGCAAGTGTAGTGATCAGAAATTGGAGTAATTCCATGTTCTTTAACCATTGACTCAAAATATTGATGCCCTTTATCCACTAGTCCTGCTCTACTGCAAGCAGAAAGAACCCCAATGAAAGTAACTCCATCAGGTCTAAAACCATGGGATAACATGTTTTCAAACAAGTTAATTGTTTCATTGGCGTTTCCAAACTGGGCATACCCTGAAACCAATGCAGTCCAGGAGACTTCATCCCTTATCTTCATCTCACTGAACAGCTTATGAGCGCCTTCAATGCTTCCACATTTACCGTACAATGTAACAAGTGCATTCAAAACAGTAATGAAAGAAACTAACCCAGAAACAATTGCTCGACCATGAAATTGGGAACCCTCTTCTAAGCTCGCTAGGTTTCCACACGAGCTAATTACACTTCCTAGAGTAAAATCATCTGGTTCAACTCCATTCCTCTCCATATCACAAAAAATTCTAACAGCTTCTTCGCTGTATCCATTCTGACCATAACCAACCACCATTGCCGTCCAAGACACCACATTCTTTCGTGGCATTCTATTGAAAACTGTTTCAGCATATTTTATGTTTCTACACTTGCAATACATATCAACAAGAGCACTCCCCACAAAGACATTATCCTTAGGATAAGTCCTAATAATAAAAGCATGAATTTCTTTACCTTCTTCCAAGGCCAAGATTCCTCCACATGCAGTCAATACACTACCATATGTAAATTGATCCATACTCAAACCTTCTAATCTCATTTTTCGAAACTTGTTAACTGCTTCTTTGCCAAAACCTTTCTGGGTGAGTCCAGTAATCATCGTGGTCCAAGAAATCGAATCTCTTTCCGGCATTCTATTAAACAAACACTCAGCATTTTCTATCAATCCACACCGTAAAAGCCCGGTGAGCATTGTATTGTACATAACAACATTTTTCTCCACAATCTTATCAAAAACTCGCTTTGCATCACGTATCAAACCCGCTTTAGCGTACATGTCCACCAAAGGACTACCAACAAACAAGTATAACTCAAACCCATATTTTACGATTTGTCCGTGAACCTGTCTGCCCAACTCCACACAACCCTGACTCGATGCAAGCATAAGAATCGTAGAAAATGTAATTCGATTCAAGCTAATGGTTCCATCACTTAACATCAAATTATAAACCTTTACAGACTCAGCCAAGGAACCAAAAGACGCGTACCCGGAAATAAGCGCATTCCAGGAGACTCCATCACGAGCTGGCATTCGATTAAAGATCTTTTGCATCTCAGAAAGACAACCTGATTTGGAATAAGCTGAAAGGATGGTATTCCACGAGAAAAGATTTGGTTGAGACATTTCGTCGAACACATCGCGTGCATAGCCCACGTTACCCAATTTCCCGTAGGTGTCAACTAGCTTATTGAGAAGAATGGTTTCTGGGTGTGTCAAGTTTCTGAGTATGTGGCAATGGAGCTTCTTTGCCAGTGCCTGGTTTTGTGTTTCGCAGCAAAGTTTGAACAAGCCAATGTAGTAGTTGGAGGACCAAGACATTTTTTTTCTTTTTTGGCTCAAACTAACACTGGGCGGGAAACGACATAAGCTTTCTTGTTTTTCTGAGTGTATGGCTAGTGCTATTACCAGTGACCAGATGAGTTGGAAAAGCATGCGGCTCCTCCTAGAATGCTCTCTATCGTTTTCATAGAAAAAGACCACTTGTGACTTGTCCTTTTGACAAACGACATGCGGCTTGTAATGTGCATGCGTTTATTATCATTAAACTATTTACGACGAGTCGTTGCAATTTATTTTTGTTGTCGTTAAGGATTAAAACCACATATCATTTGACACATATCACTGATATGTTGTTAATATGTCGTTTTCGGAGGTCACTCCTCTCTCGTTTTAGCATGGAAGAACTAATTTCGTTTTCTTGTATAGCT
The DNA here is from genome assembly GCA_002914845.1 of Trema orientale. NCBI lineage: Eukaryota > Viridiplantae > Streptophyta > Magnoliopsida > Rosales > Cannabaceae > Trema > Trema orientale. Next base: position 293,152 of record JXTC01000249.1, read on the forward strand.
ACACTTGTGGTTTATCGTAAAATATGATTTTTTTTTTTTTTGTTTTCTCCTTGAGTTTCATAACTTCCTATTGCTCATGCGGTCTGTAATTTCAAAGTTCACTGTCGTTGATGTAGATAGATACGTGTCGTTTCACCGTTCTAGAAGCTTGCACTCGACACGTCCTTTTCAAGCCAATTGAGGCAGCTAAATTGATCTAAGATTTTTGGAAATGTGTAGGAGCATAAGGATTCGAATTCTAATTAAGGTAGTTTATGTAAAAAAAAAAAAAAAACCATAATAAAACCTTAAAAAAAAAAAGAGAGTACATGTCCTTTTTATGCAAACCTTTGTTGTCGTTTTCTTGCCTACAAACGAGATGCATATAAGATTCTTTTGTAAAAAGCTGTTTAAACTCTTCAAAGAAATTCCATTCTCTGTTACGAGTTTTGGGATGAAGCTTAGCTGACTGAATAGTGTTATCTGGTCAACCTTTTTCTTACATGGCTCATTTGCAAAATAAACCACTAAAACTTCTACTTTGCAGATAGTTTAAAAATGAGCCTATTTTCTAAAATATACTATTGAAAGAGTCTATTTCACCTAATTTCCCTTTCTTTTTTCCCCTTTCTTTCTTGTTTTTTGTTTTTTTTTTTTTTTCGAAAAAGGAAAAATTATTTGAAGCTCCTTTTGGCTTGTGGTTGTCTTGTTCTTTTGTCTTTGAGAACCTTTCCCAGCCGCGGTCATGGACTCACGCCCATCAGTTGCACATTTTGTAAGCTAGTGGTAATGTTGCTTCCCTGACCGTCCACTGAACCCATCATAAATCCCAACCAATATTATCAGGTACGTTATTATGAGACAATGACAACTCTTCCATTCTCTCTCCTTACTCAAAAATACCAAGACAACTCTTTTCTTGGTCTTTTTTCTAAACCCCATATATGTGTCAACTCTGTTCTTCACACTTCACAAGGATTTTGATTTGTACAAACCTTTTAGAAGAAACATAATCAAGTCAAACGTTACAAATATGAACTATGAAGATTGTGTTTGTTTGCTTTCATTTCTTTTCTTTGTGCGTATTGATGGGTGATTCATGGAAAGTAAATACGTATTGGTGTATATATATATATATGCGTGTGTGTGTGCATCTGTCGAGTGAGAAAGAGAGATCAGAGAGTAGTCTAGAATAAGAGACCGGATGCATAATCAAAAGAAAAGAAGAAATGGCATTACGTTTGTTAATATATGATTAGCACATATAGCTTCCAACTAAATGAACAAAGGAAGTCAAGGACCTAGATTACAATTTTCTTGTTAACTACACTTTTCCCTTTAAGCCTTCAGATGCAAAAGCAGCCCACATCTCAACTTCCCTCTTTAACATTTCCTCCCATTTCTTTGTAACATAAATCTATACAAACTTTTCCCTATTCAGCAATAAATACAAACTTTTCCCTTAAAGGAATTGGCTTTTCTTCGACATGCACCATATAAATCCTTATAAACGCAGCAGAACTTGGGATCTTCTTGGGTAGAGCTGAAGTAAATATTTTCAAAGTCATCTTCTTGTTAACAAGAGGGGATGTCATGTTTTGAGGTTCGACTTCTCATTTAATTAGTTGAGTATATATATGAGGCCATGACCATAAGGCTATGTGGCATAAAATTTTCCAACAGAATAATCAAAGTTCAACTTTCATTTGACCAGTCGGCAGAGAACCTGAAAATGCAGCACAAGAAACTGCTTAAAAACACGGGGAATATTAGAGAAACTTTAATATGGAAAGTTTTACAAGCATACCATCCACATCTTGGCTGTTAGGAGGAGTTCTTGTTCCAAAGCTCATTTGGACAACATTGTTAAGCTCATCTTCCCACACATTCGGCAGCTGCAGTCATAAGTATAATATGAAACATTATTTTTAGAACACGGACTAATGCAGAACGATCTAAACATTGCAGAACTCGATCCTAAATGCTGATAAAGGCCAATGTTGCACAAATTTGTGGCTGGACCAGTTAAACTCGCTTTTCATACCATTGAACACAACACACAAGCAACGAGAAGTCCTCCCAACACGGTATCACATTAGTGAACAATAGTATGTTATTACTTTATTGCTGTTGAATATTAGATCATTTGCTACTATTTATGCATGGAAATATAGAAGGGATATAATATGGAAACAAATTACAATTAACTGAAAGTTACCAACCTGAGAAGGTTCCTTGTATCCTCCAGCCAAAGGCATCAACTGGGAACTGATTGCTCTTCGGAGTACATCAGAAGAGCCCCCCATTCCGGAAAGGCCTGCCTGAATAAGCCCTTGTTGAGGCGGTTGTAACGTAGGATAAGGCATAGGCATATCCGGAGAAAATGCTAGTGAAGATGATGAACCGACCCGAGACTGAAGCATCTGTAAAGAAATGCAGATTATAAAGGTACTCCAAAAGGAGGATATCTTCATCCACGAGCTCTATTTTTTCAGGCTGAAATGCACAAATTATCACTTACATCTTTTGCAAGGAGCCCTTCAATGTTAAAATCTAGCCTAGGATTTACTGTTGCGAGCTTCATCGACAAAAACTGCAATAATAATGAGAGTACCATTAACTGATTAGAAGCACGGAGCTCTCTAATATGAAAGCAAAAAGCATAATAAATGAACTACTTCCATATGAAGATTTAGATTGTCATATCAGCATGTTTTTGTTTCTTTTCTGTGTCACGAGAAAAGCATTTATAGTTATCATGGACCGGTATACCGATAGCATTTTACCCTTTTTGTTCCAGTGATACCTAAATGGCTTGGTGCTAGATGCCATGATACAGAGAATGAGCAATGGCATTTCTTTTTTATGAGAAACAGAATGACAATTCTTATCTCAGGACAAACGCAGGAATATTACTCATACCTCAACCTGCCGTTGTAGTGATTGGACATAGTTAATGATTTCATCTAACATCACTGCCTTACCAGTGACCTGCAAAATATAATCAAAACTTTTAAACAGCACTACTCAAAATTCTCGTAAGAACTCAACCTATTGCTCTCTAAACTACTAAAATGAAATCAAACTCACCTTGCTGCATCCAGGTACGAGGTCCTGAAGAAACTTCATTCTTTCACTGATCTTTTCCCGTCTTACCTATAGTAAAGAACCAATTAGCTTCCTTCGACATGTAAAAGAGTGAATTAATTCATTTAATACTTCACATTTAAAATCTCACTCGCTCTGCGAGACTATGGCTATTTGTTGCCTGGCCTCTTCGAGCTCTAACATGAATATATTCTTCTTTTGGAGGATCTGACCCCTGAGACCCCTGTTTTCCATGCTTTGCAGTAGTCTTATTGTTAGTTGTACTTGGGTTCTGATCTCCCTTCTGATGTTGTTCAGTATTATCCTTTGTTGATTCACCATGCTGCTGTGAAGCTCCTTTGGCTTGATCAGGATCAGAATCCTGCTACCAGAATAGGAACATGTGTAAGGAAAATGCAGTTCATACTTTACATATAAAAGGAAACTTTTCAAACCATAAGGTTTTACCTGCCCATTTCTTTTCCTTTTCTTCGAGCTATGTACCTTAGCAGAAGGTTCACCACCAGCACCCTCTATCATAGATGGTTCCTCCTGACCACCTCCAGCGCCATTGCTGAACTCAGCTTCATCAGATTCATTTCCAGACCCACCGACAAATTGTTTTGCTTCATCATGAGATTTCGCAAGGTTCTCACTTCTCTCATTCTTGAGCGGACTCCCCTCACTAGCCCCATGCTCAACAGTCAGAGAAGCATCTTTTGAAGCTTCACTCACATTTAGCTCACCTTTTTGAGAGTGTACACCAGATAATACTGGTTTCAACCCGCTTCCCGCTAAAACGTCTTGAACTCCTTGCATCATTCCTCCACCCCTTGAGTATAGACTCATAGACTCTGGAATTGCAAAAGGGTTCACCGTATCACTAAAATTTCCACCATTGAAGCATGAGAACCTCGCAGCACGCTCAATGAACGCAGAATCAGTTGGCAACTGAGACAAGCTTTGTGGGAGCATTCCAGGCATATTTGGTAAGAACATAGCCCCTTTCAACATTGGACCTGATTGATTCCAACACATATCGAGTGTTCTATCAATACCAGTTCTCAACGAAGCAGGACTGCCTTTTCTAATTCCCAATGCGTTTAATGTGCTTGCGTTGTTCTGAACATTCATATCGCAAAAACCCAAGTTTTGCGGATTGCTGGGGTGGTCCCACATTGTTGGGACAAATGAGTCCACCATTGAAGCAGAGGAGCAAGCAGAAGAACCAATTACATCACCTTTGCCAATTGCCATAGAATTTCCAGCTGTGACGAAACCCATAGATGTATTTGTAAGGTTAGAGCCATCAAATCGCCAGTCTGAGGACATACCAGGTGAATAATTCATAGCATCTTCGTTCTTATTATCTAACTCAAATTTATCTTTTTCTCCCATATCCATCGTTCCTTGAAAAAAAAAAGTACCAAAGGCAGCCTTACAAAACTAGTCACTTCTTTCAGAATTCACAATAGCTTTTGCTCAGCCAGCCCAGCTACCTACACAAAATCCAATAAAAGCCTCCAAAATTGACCACCCCCAGTTGTAATTGAACCCTGGTAGCTCAAATAGTATTAACCCAGAATTAAAAACCGAAAAAAAAAAAAAAAAAAAAAAAGACATGTGAACAGAGAAAAGAAAAACCCAATAAAAAGATTGAATTAATCACCAAAAACATAAACTATTCCTCAGGAACAAGCTTCAAACCCGAATCTTTGAAACTTAAAATAGAAGAAACATCACTGTGGTATCAAAAAAAACTAAACCCAATAAATTATGTGACCTGAAGCTAACTAACTTCCCCCCCAGAAAAAAAAAAAAAAAAACTAGCTTAGAAGGAGTAAACAGAAGACCCACTTCAATTAATGAGCTCAAAAATGCAAATAGCTCTCTGAAACCAATAAAAAAAGGGAAAAAAAAAAAAAGAAAACCCATGTACCAAAAAGAACAACTGTTACCAACGATCACACGAATTTATCAGCTACCATTTCCAAAGCCTAACACTGAACTTGAAGTACCAAGTTACACAAAGGGAAGCTCTCCCAAGACAAGAGAAACTAAAAGAGACAGTTCAAAGAAAGCCCAGAAGGAACAAAAAAAAGTATATAGAGGTAGTCAAAATTAAAACAAAGAAGTAAAGAACATTGATTTCAGCATAATAAATACTATTCAAAACCCTAGTCAGAAAGCACAGGAAAAAAAAAAAAAAGCTCTGAAAACGCAGTAAGAGAGAGAGAGAGAGAGAGACCCAACTAAAAGTAGTAAGAGAAAGATACCCATTTCAGATTCTGTGCTACTTTTGGTAGTCTGCCCTCCATTCAAGCTTTTTACTCAGAGAAAAGCTTTTATTGAATTTGGGTTGCTGTGTTCAAGCCCCTCTTCCTGTTTTTTAGCTCAGAGAACTCTCTGCTTCACAAAAACACACTGTCACACCCCCAATAAAGAGAGAGTTGCCATGTAAAAGAAAGAACAGATTTATACTCATGTATAGATTGAGAGAGACAGAGAGAGATAAAGATAGAGGCAGTAGAGAGAGAAACTAGAGCTAAGTGTTTGAAAGGGAGTGAAAGAGAAAAGAGCATAAGCAAAGTTACTGCATTTATACCCACGCTTACATCAAAAAGAGAGCTCTTGATGATTAACCTTTCTTCACTTCACTACTACCTTAATTATTATTATTTACTTTGATTACTTAAATGGATTATTTTAGCTTTTTCTTTTCTTACTTTGAGCCGTGTTAAAAAAAATAAATTGTAAGTGATAATTATTCTAGTTTGAGCTACCAACTGACAATGCCAACTCTCAGCTTAAGCCTTTTTCTTTATCTTATTACATTGTCCTTCATTACACATCTTGGGAGAAGAGCTTAAGATCTTTAATGGGGTTTGTTTGGTCAAGAACCCCAAAATCTAGCTCATTTTCAAAACTTCTGCTTTTGTTTAGGCCATCAATCTAGTCATCTAGAAACTAGGCCGTATGGTTTTATGCAGACGAGTGCATTATTTTTTTTTTTGCTCTGGCAGAAGAGTGCATTATTGTGCGGGAAGACCTATGGTATTGGTATCTCCCTTTCTGATAGCTTGACCATCTTATCTGTCACACTATGCTCTATGCTGTTTATATGACCATATTCCAGGACAACAAAAACACTATAGTTATCACCCTCATTTTTCACTTGTGTTTTTGCTCAATTAAATCTGGAGTCACATAATTCAAAATACAGTATTTAATGTACTTCAAAATTCCCAAGTCCCACTTCAACAAGTAATTTCTTTTATTTTTCTTTTATAATATTTCTCCAAACTTTGAGGCTAATTTGAGTATGGAATTGGAAAAGCCTCATTTTTTTAAAGCATTCTTTCTTTTATTTATTTATTTTTGTAATCGACCATATCTTCAGCATATCACTAACATATCCTTTGGTTTTCAGTGATGTCCATTATGTAGACTTCCATGGTTTTCAGAAAAGCCAACATGTCCTGATTTTGGTTATAGTTATGTGGCAATAACTTAACATTGCTCATTTTTGACAAGAGGAAAATTCCAAGCTTCCAATTATTTGAAGTAATGGAAAGAAAACTTCAAACATAACACTTAAATTACTTTTTTGTTTATTGGAGAATATGTGAACTATTGTTTACCTACAATCTAGTACTCAAGTACAGTTGTATCTGAAAAAAGTAGAGCAATATGAGTCAATATCACACTATTAAATTGGCTGGGTTAGTCGGTGTAAGTTCTTCCACTAAATTTTCAACAAGCACCTAGTTATGTTATAGATATGAATTACTTTGTCGAGCAATATTATAAACATTAGTAGTGCTCAACAACATAATGAATCCATATAAATCTCACATGGAGTGTAATTTTAATCTATTAGTAAAAAATTGGTATATTATATAGTGTTGAGTACTTTTAACATTACTCCATAGTTAACCGTATTATGGAAAAATTATGACAGTTCATTAGAGTGAGCCTCGTATAAAACCCACAATAGAGAGCTTCATATCAGACATTGAAAATTTTCATTAATAACCTAAATGTGAACATGACATTTATTAAGTTGAGTGGCTTTTTTCTTTTCTTTTTTTTCTTTTTTTTTTTTTCTTTTTTGCCTTCTTTTCCCCCCTGTTACAGAATGACAACACCCAGATAAGAGTAATCAAATTAGATGGCTAGGATAATAAATTACATTCTCAGTGTTGACCCATGAGTTAGGAACTCTTCATTAACAAGTCTTACCTAAAGGGTCACCCATGATCAATTAAAAAATTTAAATAAAATAAAAATTCTGCAAACTTGTTGCAAATTTTTTACTACTTTATACCATTGGACTGTCCCTTTCTCTCTTTCTCGCATGTCATTATTAGTTGGCATTGGGACTTGCAATCACAATGACCTAGGCTTTAGAATAATGGAATCTCCCCCACACACTCTACTTTAAAACAAACCCGATGGTACTTAATTAACCCGGGTATTTAGAAAATTGCCCAGTTAAAGAGGTAAAAATGATTTGCGTTGATTGGGTTACTTTTACAAGGTATTTAGGGAAAAATAAAAAAGAAAAAAAAAACCTCAAAAAACAATTATGCATTAATTTGTACATATATGCACCACTTTCTTCCTCTTTAATTTAAACAAGGAGTTTAATATCATTATCATTTCTGTATACACTGCATAATAAACCAGAAAAAAGACACCCAAAGAGAGATAGTCCAAAGAAGAAGACAACAAATATAAAACCTACTACTCTGTTAGGCGAAAAAAATGGAGGATTAGATTCCTTAGCACAATTTTCTACATTTTAGATTATGAGAAAGCCAAGAACTTGACAAATGGGGAGCTGCCACATGTTACGGTGTGCCCCTTTTATAGGAGGCCCTATTGATTGATGTCATATATAAATAAACGATAAAATGTTACAATTAATTAAACTATAGTATACGGAGTTAATATTATATTATAGGGAGAGTTGGTTCATGGTTGGCATGGCTCTCCTTTTGGGAAAGCTAAAACCAAGCAACCAAATCCCATCCATTGCAACATGGGATGGGAGTTGGGGATTCGAGATCACTTAAGCAGAGCTTTAGAATTCTTTAACCCCAATCAAGGCCTGTATCTTTGATGATCTATCTCTATATATATTTATATTATGTATGTATAGAGATGTTAGTAAAGTAGTCCTAGGACTTGAGCTTTAATCAATTGGAAAGGCACGTTTATGACAATTAATTAAACCAATATCACATACTATTCTTTCTTCTAATCATAGTCTATTACAGTACTCACAAATATAGTTTTAAAATGCCCTCCTATTTATATATAATACATATTTCATGATGTGTGAATCTGCCATTCTTCTTATTTACTTAAAGCTTATAATCGCACAAGGAAAAAGATTGTGGGACTAGGTAACTATTAGTACTTGCAAACCAAGATTTCCAAGTGAATATTCATAATATATGTAACGACATGATCCATGTTCTTCTTATAGTAAATCGCCATAAACTTTTTAATGATATATTTATATATATATATATGTGTATGCATCTAGATGCTTTTACAGTTTTACATACTGTGGTTCAAAAGGGAATGAAATTAAGATTATATTTTATAGATAGAAATGTGTATATAAAACTATTGGTGTAGTATGTTAGTTTAGCTTATAGGGGGCTTCTAGGGTGCGGTATACTGAAATGGGTATATCAATACACCCTGGTACAATATTGTTTATTCACTGTAGGATCAAGATCTGATAGTCATGAATGATTGAATATAGGCAAGATAATATGCACCATCACACGTGGGAAAAAACATAAAATAGAAAAAGACAAAAAAATTTCTCTCTTATCTCTTCTGCTATTCCCCCCTCTCTCTCGTTTTATCTTCTTCATTTTTTAAAGTGATAATAAGCTTCATCTTATTGAATTTTTGAGTGTTGGTAACACTTCAATTTGGGTTTTACTGGTGGATTTTCTGTTTACCTCTTGAAGAAATGAGAAAAAAAAAAAAATTAAAAGAATTGTCATTTGAAGATGGGTATGTACAGTTTCTTAATCTATTCTTATTTTTATTTACGAATTGGATTTCGATGGAAATCAAAGATCACCCTTTCATGTGGTTCATTTGCTGCAAAAACTCAAGATAATTTGGACTTGTAGAATTTAATTCGGAGTAAAACCGCAGGCTTTGATGGTGGGGTGATAGAGAGCGTGGTGGTGCTGGTCTGGAGAGAGAAGCGACCAAGCTGGAAGAAAAGGAAGCTACGATCATGTGCGTTCTCAACCTATTTTCTCCTTTAAATTTGTGTAGCCTTATTCACCTTTCGATTTACATCTAAAGTTAGAAACTTGATTGTATTGGGGTGTATTGATACACCATTTAAGTATGTCGTTTGTTAGAAGCGCCCTAGCTTATAATATTGTATTTGTACACAGCTTATTTGCTTTGACTGGTCATATTCATTCCCATGAAAATAATAATTACGTGATTTTCTTATCTTTTTTAACTTACTAAACTTGATTAGAAACATGCAAAATATTTTGAAAAGTATACGAACAATGTCAATTGGGGTCTACAAAGGGCATATATGTACAATTTATAGGTCCTAGTCCTCAGAAATTTTAAATTTTGTTGTGAAATTCATGCAAACATCATTGCAAAGCGCATGATGTGATGTCGTTGCATGATTGTTTTTCGAACTTTTTGAGACTCTTTTTGCTAATACTAATATCACTTTTTTGCTTCAACCCTTCTCTAATTTCATTAAAAAAACATCTTACCTTTTTTTCTCAGCAGAAGATTCTTTCTCAAAAGAAAAACAAAATGTGGGCATCATCTTTTCCCCTGTACTTTTTTCTTTTTTCCCAACCATATTTTTCACTTTCTTTCCCTTGCTAAACCTAGTAATGCAAGCATTATGGATGGGACCCTTTGGACATTTATGTACGTATATAACGTATTTATATAATATGGTTTATATGTAGCTAAGAGAATTGTGATAAAAGAGAATAGCTTTCTAGCCATTCCTACTCTTTGTCTCCTTCATGCAGAGATTTGAGTAATATAGAAAGTACCGAATATATAGATATTTCTTTTTTAATATTGGTAGGTAGAAGTAAAATAGGTGAAATTTCCCTTCAAAAAAAAAAAAAAGGTGAAATTTCAGGCTTTGGGTTGGTAAACGTCAACTGTCACAACCCCTTTCGCTGTAGAGCTCATTATTGTTTTTATTATTATTATTATTATTATAGCACGCTCATTGGAATATTTACCCAAGTGAAAAATGAAACTACTGTAGGATTGTCGGGGTATGATCCAAATTGGTCTATCTTTTACGGGTGAATTAGCAAAAAGTTTTTTCTTTCTTTTCTAAATTCATATTTGCAAAAGGATATATATTTTTAATTTATTTATAAAGCAGCTTTTCTAGATAATGTTCAATAAACAATGCTCAAGTACACCCAATTACATAGATTTGACACCAAAATCGACAATATAAAAAAACTATTTTAGGAAAAGTTTTAAACTTATGCTAACTTTACGTCAAAACTCATTTTCAAAAAGGCTATTTCACTGGTTTCGTTTGGTTCGCCTATTTAAATGTGTGTATTTGAATGGAAATTGTGGAATGTATTACGCCCGTTTGGTTCGCCTATTTGAATGTGTGTATTTAAATGAAAATTGTGAAATGTGTTATAATTGGAATGGAAGATATTTGAATGGAAAAAATAGTAGAATGTATTATTGTAATTAGAATGAGAGTATTAGAATGAATCATTCAAAAACACCGCTCCTCCTCTATTCTCATTCAAGACACAAAAAAACTATTCTAATGGTTAACTTTTCGGATGGAGCATTTGAATGGAAAAATTGAATTGTTGAAACAAACACACATTCTAAAAGATCATTTGAATGGAAAAACTGAATTGTTGAAACAAACACACATTCAAATGGATTTTTCATTCCAATAGAATGGAATGGTTGAAACAAACGGGGCCATTATAATTGGAATGGGAGACATTTGAATGGAAAAAATAGTGGAATATGTTGTAATTAGAATAGGAGCATTGGAATGGACCATTTAAAAACACCTCCCTCCCTCCATTCTCATTCAAGACACAAAAAAACTATTCTAATGGTTAATTTTTTGGATAGACCATTTGAATAGAAAAACTGAATTGTTGAAACAAATATACATTCTAAAAGATCATTTGAATGAAAAAACTGAATTGTTGAAACAAACACACATTCAAATGGATTTTCCATTCCAATAGAATGGAATGGTTGAAACAAACGGGGCCTTAATTTTTCATTTTTTTTTTCTTCACTCAATTTGGTGCCTGTATCTTTGACTATATCTTGTCGATGGCATATATATAAGTGTAGTACTTCATGCGTACTAATTCTAAATAGAACAAATATATATTATCTAATTACTTTGAAAGGTTTATCATGGATAAATATCAACATCTATTGAACCTGCGATTAACTAAGCTATCCTCATAATAACATGACTATAACATACAAAAAGCTAGCTAGTTCATGAATTTTAAAACTGATCATGTCTTTATCTTATCCAAAAGCGTCCAAATTTGACTACCTAAACATGCAAAGGAGATTTGCCATAGTAACATCTATAAAAGTACCAAGTGCAAATAAGTTAGTTAAACTTCTAATCTAGTTTTAGATTACATAACATTATTGGATCTAATCTGAAAGGAGAAAAAAAAATGAATTTAATCATAGATATTATAATCCTACTTTAATTTCTTGTATGAAAATCTTTATATTTTTAGAATAAACCATTGGACCTTTTGCCCTTGAAAGCAATTGTCTTTCTTATAAAGGTAAGAAAACGTATATAGCTTGAGCGCACGTTTTTCTTACTTATGTTCTGCTTGGATCGTATATAGTGATGACTAAAGAATAATGGCTTTAAGAAAAATCAAAAGGCACTCCTAAATGTAGAGTTCTAGTACTTCTTTAGGACATAGACATATCATTTGGTGCCATTAGTAGAATAAACTCACTAAGAAAATCTAGGCCATATGTTTGTCAAAGAAGACCAAACTTAAAGCCCAAATCTTTTTTCTTTTTCCTTCATAAGGGTTCTTTATCTTTAAGATTTTTCCATGCATGTGACATAAAGCTTCTATTGTCTAAGTATATTCAGAAGAATCTTCTTGATATATATGGAGTGGTCAAATTAATTACATAGATCATATATTCATCATTATAAGGAACCATGATCTCATCTTAAGAACCAAATGCACCACGAAGCCAACTAACATCATACATGAAAAATTCCGGTCTTGTTTGTTGTGCCAAATTTTCGTTAGTCACGACATATTTATATGGTACCCCATGAATCATTATACACTCTACATGTAAATTTATGCCAGGTCGCAATAACTACTTTGAGAGTCCCAGTGCAATATCATTTTAGTTCCTTTTATTTATTTTTAAGTCATATTGATAAATAGTGCAACAATTCCACAGAAACCTGCATTAAATGTTAAAAAGAGGACCACAAAAGGGACTAAGCTTATCTGCCAAACCAGCCCAATAAAGCCCTTGAGAAAAGTACAAATAAGCTTACAATTGTTCAAGATAAACAACAGATATTATAATTATAAAATAAAGTGAAAACTGTTTCCCATGGGCAAATACAGTTATGTTATATGACGAGCAGTTGTTTTTAAACTAATGTGGTGGTCCAAAACCTAAATGGTGTTATCAACAAAGTTACAAAGCACATGACTATTGCCAAAGTGTGATAGATAAGGTTGGACAATAAAACGTGGTATGCTTTTATTTTTCTCCTTTGTTTTCACGAACTTGGATTTTGATGGGCTTCGAAGTGATAGTTGTCTGAGGTATTGTCGTTTTTTTCCAGAAAAAGAAACTATTGATCATCACAACTCTTTTTTTTTTTTTGCTCTGGATCATCACAACTCTTTTAGTGATTCAAAGCTTAACCTTTGTTAAGCTTATATCATAGAGATCAAGTTGATGGTTACTGCTGCTTAGGTTGATCCAAAAGCTTTTGAAGAGAAATTTCTCTAAAACGGAATGTCCTGACCTTGGTCCTGTGGACCATAAAAATTCGGCTACATCAGCTTGGGCTTTTTAATTATTCACTGTCCACCAAAGGACATATTATGGGCTCAAGCCCCAATTTAAAATGGACTACTGCACAGACTTCAAAAGGGGAAATTAGACATTATACGGTAATTTTGAAAAAAATTTGAAAAATACGGTGGTTTAAATTTTTTTAAGGTGTGGTACGATTTTTATTAGATGAATACTATTTTTTAAAAATTATTTAGAAAAACACCATTTTTTAAAAAAGTAATTAGTTTCTAACAAGTAACCAAAGGTATTTATAACTGGTAACTAGTCACCAATAATAAGTTTCCAGAAACCAGTAACCAGTGACTATTTTTTAAAATGGTATTTTCCTAAATATTTTTTAAAAAATGATATTTTTCTAATAAAAATTGTACGAAAATTTGAAAAAAAACCTGAGTTCCGTATTTTTGTAATTCTTTTAGTTTTTTTATATGTAAAAGTGATAGAAATCCTACTTCAAAATCCCAAGGGCTTCTTACAAAAAAAACCTGCCCAAAGTTTGAAAGTTTGAAAAAGGGCTTTTTACATAAATCCATGCCCATAGTCCAAAATATTGAAAAATTTGGCTAAAACTTTTGAGAAATCCTAGATTTATTTAAAATTACAACTCTTTAATAATATTAAGAAAATATCATTTTGTTTAAAGAAAATAGTACTTTTTAAAGGTACTTGAGGTGACCAATCAAGTTATTTGGAGAAATCAAAAGTTACTTGAGGTAACTAATTAAGTAAATTGACCAATTACCTTAACTACCTCGTCTATTAATAAAAAACTGATATATTTATAAATGTTTTAAAATTGTTATTTTTCTAAATAGTTTTGAGATTTTTCAAAAATTTTAAAAATTCGTGATTTTTCAATTTGTTTTTTTAAACTTGACCATAGAAAATCTAAAATCCTTACTAAAAAACCCAGTAGGGACTGAATTTTTTGAAAAATCCCAGATTTATTTAGAAATATATCATTTTCTAAAAGTTCAATTAGAAAATAACTTTTAAAATAGTTAGAAAAATGCCATTTTGGTTCCATCTAAGAAATGGCCGTTTTCAAACACTATTACAACATGACCAAATTTATAAAATATATCATTTTATAAGAAAAATATCAGAGTCGAAACTTATATACTTCAAATAATATTGATATACTGATACACCAAATTTTGATATAATATATATATGAAATTGATTTTCTAAAAAAATTGAAATAAAGCTATTTATTAAACATGTGAAAAAAGACCATTTCTTGAATTGATATTTAGAAAACTGCCATTTCTTATAAATACTCTTCTAAAATGTTATAAAATAAAATTAGGTGTTCTAGCAACATGACTGAATTTTGGGCTCATTTTAATTAAATATTTGTTTTTCAAATATTATAGCAAAATGCTCAGTATATCAGTATATTTCCTAGTAGAAAAATTAATGTATGCAGTACGTAAACTAACATGGAATATAAGTAGATATACCAAATGTAAAAATACATATACTCGGACATTTAGTAATAAAAAGAGAAAAAATGGACATTTCTTAAAATGAGGTGTAAAAAAAGGACATATTTTAATTTCCTAAAATATTTAATTTAATAAAATTTTAACTATGGTGCCTTTGTATATCCCTTTTGTATATTTCTCTTCGTTAAATGAACACGTATTGTTTAGTAACACTTTGTTTTTTGCTTTTTGTTTTAACAAAAAAATGAAAGTACTTCATCTTATTTTGTTTTTTGTTTTCTGAAAACAAAATGTGTTTAGTAACTATTTTTTTTTCCCCTTAAAAAACAAAAAATGAGAAAACATTTTGTATTTATTATTTTTTACTTTCAAAAGTGAAAATAAAAAAAAAATATAACAATACATAATTACTAAGACAACATTGGCATTTTTAAAACGTCATAAATAAATAGAGACGGATGAGAGAGAAAGTGGAGAAATAAAGAGATGAGAGAGAAAGTGGAGAAAGAGAGGAATAAGAGGGAAAGTGTACAAAGAGAGATAAGGGAGAGAAAGTATAGATATAGAAAGATGACAGAAAAAATTAAGAATCAGAGAGATGAGAGAAAATATAGAAAACATAATTAATATGAAATTAATAAGTTCTAATGAGAAGATACTAATATCAAAGCGTACAAACGTAAACTAATAATTGTCCAGACTTAAAACTCTTTAACACAAGTCATACTCATACAACTAATAAATAATAATCACTAATTCTTTGAAAGTTTAATTTCGTCGATTTCCTCTCCGTACATGCTCACGGTACGTTTAAGATGTATGAACAGTGTTTTGCTCGAGTGTCACATTCACCATGTATAAATAATACCACATTCTCTCCTAAAAGAAGGATCTTAACCTTGTTACTGCTGCAATATAGTTCAGTTCATGATGACCAACGGGAAATAAAATTTGTGATGCAACAATAGAAACAAATAAAAGCTAAAAAAACTACAAGAGAAGAGCAA
This sequence comes from Trema orientale, assembly GCA_002914845.1. Lineage (NCBI taxonomy): Eukaryota > Viridiplantae > Streptophyta > Magnoliopsida > Rosales > Cannabaceae > Trema > Trema orientale. Next base: position 308,810 of record JXTC01000249.1, read on the forward strand.
ATGGTCCAAACTACCAAAACTCACCGGTTAAAGTAACATTGTTTTTTCAACTCTGTTTGCCAAATTCAGAAAATAATAATTTCCACTGGTGAAGTCACTTTCTGTCTTTTATAGACATAAACTACTACCATCACTTTCTAGATGAGCATTCTGAAGGCAAATATTATCCCTTCAACAAGTCTTCTCATGTGTTCCCTATACTTGCCATTTTCACACTACAGTATTCTCTCAAATTCCCTTTATTGCATCACCCAACATATCAAGATAACCATATTCCTTAACCACAACTTAACAAGCATGTACCTTAAATTCCTAGAAGAAGTCCACATGGTTAACACCGGCACAATAGGAAGTCCACAAGGCTTCCTATTAACTTGGCCTCGACAGGATTCAATGACCATTGCAGGAATATTCAGATCACAAATGAATGAGGGGTTTGTTTTACTTTGTCTATTCCATTAACTAGATCAATGCCTATTAGAAAAGAATATTTCAGGGCAGCATCTATTTCTTTGCTTAGAGCAAGCGCAAAAGAGGATTGTCCACCGCATTTATGGCTGCTAATCCTACTTTGCTTAGATGGCACACAATGAACAACGACCATTAAAGACTATCCAAAATAGTGAACACAAGGCTCAATAGCGAAAAGGTTAGACATCATTTCCCTCCAAATTCACCTACAGAATACCAATTAATTGCAATCAATCTCTCTCCATGCCATTCATAAACCACTGATAACATTTGCAAAAGACATTCCTAGTTAGATTCATTGCAAATGCACCCAAATTAATATACAAAGTACCAATTAGTTTCAATCAATTCCTGTCCCTGCCACCAATAAACCAAGGACCACATTTAAAAAACAATAGCAACTTATCAGAGCCCCTACAAGGCTGCAACAATTTGGATTCAACTTCACATTCATAGTTAACATTATTCATAACGATTCAACTTATTTGCATATTGTGAAATCATAAGTCGTTCATGATACTAAACATAATATAGAACTAAGTTCTACTTAAGTTTAAGTATTTTGGCCATGTTTACTGATACGTAATAGATTAGAAAGTGAATAGGAATTAGAAAATGAGTCAATTAAAGAGCATCTTTTAAAATACATATTTGCAAAAAAGTTTTTGTTTTTAATGTTAGGGTTTATGCCCTAAAAGCAAGTATATTTTGGATATTTGCTGAATTAATAAAATGACATTTTTCTATTTGAATTTGTGCATAAATGGTATGTCTTTAAATATCAGAAAATTCCTAGTTTATTTATGTGACCACAAATTTAGTATATAAGTGTTATATACATGAGGATTAAATTTATGGA
>JXTC01000249.1:311734-342801 GCA_002914845.1 Trema orientale
CTTGAAGCTGACCCGACGCCCCAAAGAACTCACAAAAAAAAAAAAAAGAAGTTTTTTTTTTGAGATATATATATATTAATTAATTAGATTAATTAATTTAAATTTATATATATATTTATTAACCTTACGTAAACATAAGTTACTGTTTTATTATATAAATAAAAAAAATTGAAATGTAAACTATAATATAATATATATTACGAAAAGTTTACGTATATTAAGTTTTGAAAAGTTTACGTATATATATATATAATTAATTAATTTATTTGATATATATATATATATTATTTATACGTTTAAAAAAAAAATAAATGGGCCCAGGCCTAGGCTTAGGCCCAAAATGATTATTCAGATAATTAGATGGGCTAGGCTAGTTTTTTTAAAATATCTACAAAAATATCACTTTTTACAAATATGATTTGTAAAAATACCAAAAGAAGAAAGGACGCCCAAGAAGACCAGCGGATAGCTTTCGGGCCTGCGTGCCTTTGACTCTTTGTAATTTTAATATTTTATTGGGTTGTAATTTCCTAAGGGACCCGGCCAAATATCATTTTATTTTATTTTATTGTTATATTATATGTGATATGTATAATATGACCATGCATAATAACATGCCATTCATTATACCCACTCATAGTCATTTATGAATATCATGCATACATGTTATATTCATGCTAAAATAGTTTAGTTAGAATATGACTAATTTAATTAGATTAAATAATTAAATAGGAATAAAAAAAATTGAATAATGTGATTTAAATTTAATAGTTAAATTTTGGTAATATCACACTTATTTAATTTAGGCTATCCTTATTAATTAGATTAATTAGATTAGCCAAATTATTCCTATAATAATAAATTTAGTTTTTTAGAAAATCTAGTAATTTATTTAAGACCAATTAGATTGGACTAATAAATTAACCTAGAAAATTATATTAGATATAATAACTAGTTAAATAAAATATTAGATGTTTATTAATAAAAACACATAAGATTTTTAAATAATGAGTGGGAGAGGGGTATATGACAATATATCCCACGGTCTCCATTATTAATTAAGCACCGTGAGATTTAATTGGCGCCTAAATACGCTTAGATTTCGTCCTCCCTACGGAGGGTGTCCATTTAAATTAATAACAAGGCTTAATTTCCAAGAGATAAGATTTTAGAATGTATTTCAAAATTGACCTACCCTACGGCGGCAATTTTGAGTTAAGTTGCTAAAATCTGAAATAATAGGTCACACTCATGAGGATACAATTAAACTGTTAATAGTATCCTGACCATAAAACGGTAGTTAATAAATAAAAGAAAATATGAGATATTTTGATGTTTTATGTATTAATTGAGAATGTCTCAATTCAATTAATAATTATGTGACCTATCCTACGACGGCACCTAATTAGAGAAAATTGAATTACCGTGGAATTAGTAAATAAGTTTATGTGTTTACTTACTTCCATCATGCATCACGTTTGTTATTCCGAATTTTTTGTGATATTTATTTTCAAATATGTTGAATGTCGTTTTATTTATTTAATTTCAGCAAATATGTCAATCTCGAATCCCATTATCGCTTTACTCACAAATGAAAAATTAACTAGAGATAATTTTATCAAGTGGAAAAGTAATATGAACATCGTGCTTGTTAGTGAAGACTACAAGTTTGTGCTTACGGAGGAATGTCCTCCACAACCCGCTGCTAATGCTACTCGTGCTGCACGAGAAAGCTATGGAAAGTGGACTCATGCCAATAATAAAGCTCGTTGCTACATGTTAGCAGGCATGACCGACGTGCTTAGAGCTAAGCACGAAAGATGGAGACTGCTTATGAGATAATGGAGTCCCTCCAGGCCATGTTTGGGCAACAATCTGATCAATCTCGCCATGACGCCATTAGAAAGGCTACGAATGCGAAGATGAAAAGAGGAACTCTGGTAAGAGATCATGTTTTGAACATGATCAATTACTTTGGAGAGGCTGAAGTTCACGGGGCTACGATCGATGACCGCACCCAAGTGAGTATGATTCTGGAATCACTCTCACCTGATTTTCTTCAGTTCAAGAGCAACTATGTTATGAACAAGTTAAATTATACGATGACTCAACTGCTCAATGAACTGCAAATCTTTGAATCGATATCGAAAGATAAAGGTAAAGATGGCTCAGCAACTGTTGCTGAAGCAAATGTTGCAGAAGAAAATCTCTCTACCTCTAACAAAAACAAGAAGAGGAAGAGCAAAGGTTCGTCTGGGTCTAAGCCCAAAAAGAGCAAGAAAGGCAACACGAGCACCAAGAAGAACAACTCCAAGGACAAAAAGCCTAAGGGAAAATATTTTCACCGCGGAGTTGAAGGGCATTGGAAGAGAAACTGTAACAAGTATCTCTCCGAGTTGAAAGAGAAGAAGAAAGGTAAATATGATTTACTTGTTTTAGAAGCCTGTTTAGTGGAAGAAGATTTATTTGATATATCTCCCTGGATAGTTAATTCAGGAGCCACTAATCATATTTGTTTTTCTTTTCAGATGCTTAGTTTTTTAAAGGAGCTTGCCGACGGGGAATTCACGATGAGAGTAGGCAATGGAGCTAAAGTTTTGGCAAAAGCAGTGGGAGTCGACCGTCTTCATTTTAGGAATAAATTTTTGTTATTGAACAATGTTTATTTTATTCCCGGTTTTCGTAGGAATTTGATTTCTATGTCAAGATTATTTGAACAAATGTTTAGTGTTTCTTTTCTTAATAATGAGATTATTATTTCTAGAAATGGTTTAAATATTTGTTCTGCAAAAATGGAGAATGGACTTTACATGTTAAGGCCGGATGAACAATCATTGCTTAATACCGAAATATTTAAAGTAGAACATCCCAAATCTAAAAAGCAAAAAGTTTCTCATGACGACGATACATATCTTTGGCACCTTAGGTTAGGGCATATCAATCTAGATAGGATAAACAGACTTGTAAAGGATGGTCCTTTAAGAGAGCTAAAAGTTGGCACTCTACCAGTTTGTGAATCTTGTCTAGAAGGGAAAATGACTAAGAGACCTTTCTCAGCAAAGGGCGAAAGGGCCAAAGAACCCCTTGAGCTTGTGCATAGCGATATATGTGGTCCATTGAATGTACAAACAAGAGGCGGTTACGAATATTTTGTCACATTTATTGACGATTATTCACGATATGGATATGTGTACCTAATGCAAAGAAAATCTGAAACCTTTGAAAAGTTCAAAGAATTCACAGCAGAAGCTAAAAAGTAATTAGGTAAGTCATTAAAAACGCTTCGATCAGATCGAGGAGGTGAATACCTTGATAATGAATTCAAGGATCACTTGCTGGAGAATGGCATCCTATCCTAACTCACAACACCTGGAACACCACAACAGAATGGTGTTGCAGAATGGAGAAACCGAATGTTACTTGATATGGTTAGATCAATGATGAGCTACTCTTCCCTACCACTCTCATTCTGGGGTTATGTACTTCAAACCGCTATTTACATTTTGAATGTAGTACCTTCCAAGTCTATCCAAAAGATACCTTTAGAGTTGTGGAATGGGCGCAAACCTAGTTTACGTCACATCCACATATGGGGGTGCCCAGCACATGTACTGAAAGGAAAGACTGGGAAGCTAGAACCACGTACAGAGGTTTGTTTGTTTGTAGGTTATCTAAAAGGTACGAGAGGAGGTTTATTTTACAGTCCTCAAGAGAAAAGAGTATTTGTATCGACAAATGCCACTTTTCTTGAAAATGACTATATGACAGATTTCAAACCTCGAAGTAAAGTTGTACTAGAGGAATTACTTTCTGATCAGATCAGACCACAACCAACAATAGTTGTTGAACGAAAAAATTATGAGACCACTATTCCAGATCAGAATACTTTGGCAACTCGACGTAGTGGGAGGGTTATTAGACTACCTGCTCGCTACAGGGAAGTTGGAGAAGCACATGTTGCTGTTTCCGATAGTAGCCAAGATGATCCATTGACATACAAGCATGCAATGGAAGATTCTGACAAGGAAAAATGGCAAGAGGCTATGAACCAAGAAACAGAATCCATGTATTCCAATTCTGTCTGGGAACTTGTAGATCCACCTGAAGAAGTCAGGCCCATTGGATGTAAATGGATCTATAAAAGGAAAAGAGGTGTAGATGGAAAAGTTGAAACGTTCAAGGCTAGGTTAGTGGCAAAGGGTTATACCCAAAAAGAGGGAGTTGACTATGAGGAGACTTTCTCGCCAGTAGCTATGCTTAAATCCATACGTATCCTCTTATCCATTGCTGCATGTTTAGACTATAAAATATGGCAAATGGATGTCAAGATAGCTTTTTTGAATGGCTATCTTGAAAAAAAGCATCTATATGGTGCAACTAGAATGTTTTATAGCTAAAGGCCAAGAGCAGAAAGTCTGCAAGCTACTTAGGTCCATTTATGGACTTAAGCAAGCTTCAAGATCATGGAATCTAAGATTTGATGAGACGATTAAATCTTATGGTTTCGATCAAAATGTTGATGAACCTTGTATATACAAGTACATCAAAGACAAGAAAGTGGTCTTCCTAGTTCTTTATGTAGATGATATTTTGCTCATTGGGAATGATGTAGAAATATTATCTAATATAAAGAAGTAGCTAGCTGAGCAATTCCAAATGAAAGATTTGGGAGAAGCAAGTTATGTGCTTGGGATCCAGATTATTCGAGATCGCAAAAACAGACTTTTGGCACTGTCTCAAGCATCTTATATTGATAAGGTGCTCATTCATTTTTCGATGCAAAACTCCAAGAAAGGACAGTTACCTTCTCGACATGGAGTTATTCTTTCCAAAGAGCAATGTCCCAAGACACCTCAAGAGGAAGAGGATATGAGACGGGTTCCTTATGCTTCTGCAGTTGGCAGCCTTATGTACGCCATGTTGTGTACTAGGCCTGACATATGCTACGCAGTAGGGATAGTCAGTCGTTTTCAATCAAATCCAGGATTAGATCACTGGATAGCGGTAAAGCATATTCTCAAGTATCTTAGGAGAACGAGAAATTATATGCTGGTTTATTCAAGTCAGGACTTGATTCCTACTGGTTACACTGATTCTGATTTTCAATCAGACAAAGATACTCGAAAGTCGACGTCTGGCTCAGTGTTCACTCTTGGTGGTGGAGCCCTTGTCTGGAGAAGTATTAAACAATCCAGTACTGCAGATTCTACTATGGAAGCAGAATACATAGCAGCTTGTGAAGCAGCTAAAGAAGCAGTTTGGCTCAGAAAGTTCTTTACTGATTTGGAAGTTGTTCCAAATATAGATAAGCCTTTGACTTTATACTGCGACAACAGTGGAGCGGTGGCGAATTCAAAAGAACCAAGAAGTCACAAGAGAGGAAAGCATATAGAGAGAAAGTATCATCTGATTAGAGAAATAGTACATCGAGGAGACGTGGCCGTTATGAAGATAGCATCTGAAAACAACATTACTGATCCTTTTACAAAAACGCTTCCAGCTAAGACTTTTGAGAGTCACTTGGAGGGTTTAGGATTGAGAGACATGTCTCACCTGCTCTAGGGCAAGTGGGAGATTGTTAGGGTTTATGCCCTAAAAGCATGTATATTTTGGATATTTGCTGAATTAATAAAATGACATTTTTCTATTTGAATTTGTGCATAAATGGTATGTCTTTAAATATCAGAAAATTCCTAGTTTATTTATGTGACCACAAATTTAGTATATAAGTGTTATATACATGAGGATTAAATTTATGGATAATAAACAAAATATAGTCCATAATAATTAATTAAAATTTGGGATCTTTAATTAAATATTATTAGTACGGTCCATTAACATTGAGAATGTAATAGTCTTATCCGGACTATTGATGTGTTGACATCACAATGGAGGTACTTTATATAATTCGATTATATAGGACTGGACCAGACATGATTTGAATCTCACATAAATTCCGTTAACTGTTGAGAGTTCAAATAATGTCACTAGATGATCATATGTAGATCAATCTTAATCCTGAGTAGTTATAGACTCCTATTTATAACATTATGTTCTTTGACATACTTGTTAAAGATTTATTTTTTAAACAGATCGAAATACTTGTATCTTGGGAGCATGATGAGATGAGTAGCTGGGAATGTAGCTTACAGATATGGAATCCATTCCTTCCATTAGGAAGTTAGAAAGATGATTCCCTTGTGTATTGATTCAGGACTTGAACAGTTTGAGTACTCAATTTATAATAGATTTATAAATTAATTGTTCATTAGAGAATCAATGGTACAAAAGGATAAAGATGTAATTGGAGAGGTAAACGGAACTTGACCTAGCTCCAATTATGAATTATCTATGGAGGATTGAACTACATATAATGATTAAATCGATGGACTGCTCGTTGTTTTCTGAGTAAATTAATTCTGTAATTTCAAGAGTGCAATTCCAGATTTTTAGTGGAGTAATACTGGAATTAATAAATTAGACAAATTAATTAAAGAGTTTAATTAATTGTCATAATTTATTGGAGTTTGAATTACAGGTTCATAGGTCCCCAATTCCACCTCTTACAAACACTGTACTGGATATTACATTATTTCTGTTACTGCACACTTTGTGTAGATAAATAGTTTATCTATATGTAATTAATAATTGTTATTAATTAATTAATTAATTTTGAATTAATTAATTTAAATTTATGGAGAGAGAAATTTCCTAATTTGTTTAAATTTTGAATTTAAAAATATCTAATTATGAGATAACTAGATAAATAGAAATTGAGAAACTGACTGAAAATGAAATAGTTATCTGTTAGTTTATATAGATATATATATTAATTAATTAATTAGATTAATTAATTTAAATATATATATATATATATATAAAATCATATTTTTTAATAATAATAGGAAACTTACGTTTCCTATATAAACCAAATTGTTAACATTTTTTTTTAAAGTTTTATATATATATATATATATATAAACTAAAAGTTAACGTTTTTTTAAAAAAGTTATATATATATATATTAATTTGATTAATATAATTATTTATTAAATAGTTTAATAAATAGATATATATGTATAAAGGAAATCCTAGTAGAATAAGGATAGGAGATACACTGCATATTATTATATATAGAGCCTACATAAACTAGAGAGAAGAGTGTCTTCCTATTCTCTGTAGAACAAACTCTTGCAATCTCATGTGTTGAGAAAATTGCAAGTGCCTAAAGTGTGAGTTTAAGAAATTGTACACAACGCCTACACGTTCATCCAGTTGTGCTTGAGGCTTGGATTGGAAGATCGTGGTTTAGAAGACAAAAAAGCTAGGATCCGCTGATAGGCTACAAGAGGTATTAGATCTATTCTCTTTGTGTGTTCCTATTTGCTATAAATTAATACTATGCACTCATATAGTCAATTGTTTTGAGAAAATTTTTGAATATTCCTTGGCCAATCTTCTGCTGCGAAAATCGTTTTTTTAGTTCCAACATTTAATATATTTGCAAAGTAGTTTTCTCGCCTCGACTACGCTGAACATCATACCTGACAATGTAAAAAGGCTATTTTATAAATAGTTTTAAAACTTAGGCCTTTGTTCAAAATTCACTTTCAAATGGTTTATTTCTCCAAATTTTCATTAGTAGGGTTTAGGAGGAATAGTAGGGGTTAGGAGGAAAATGATTATTCCCTTCTATTTATGTGTTAACTTATTAATTTGGAATGCTATATTTTGGAGAATCTTTCATATAACTAGTTAAATTTTGGAAGGAATACTCAATTTTTGATTCTTTTTTATTCCTCTTTAAACTCATTTTCTTTCCATTTCTTTTCATTACGGGTTAGTAAACATGCCCAGAATTCCAATTGTCATTTATTTCTTTCAAACAAAACTCAAAAGCATTGAAAGGGTTTTGTAGAATATACTAAATAAAAAAAGAGAGCGAATAAAGTCTTAAAAGTGCATTTACGTAAATAGGATTTTATAATTTTTCAGAATCTCCTTTTTGTTTACATTGGTTGTATTATTTCTCTTCCAATTCAACATTGGATTTTTTTTCCCAATTAATAAGAACTTGGATTGAGTTTCTTCAATTTCTACAAACACAAAGAACCACTAGAAAAAGTAACCCAAAATCATGCTGGACATTGACGGAGCCAATACACGCCCCCTCGTTTTTAAAAAAAAAATATTATTACCATAGATTTATTTAAAAATTCCAATTTTATCGTTAAATTGTCCTTTGAATTTTTATAATTATAGTTTTTACTCTCTTATATAAATAAAATTCAATAATGTCCCTAATATGATCGACTAATTTTTTATAAAGTTTCTGAATTTTACTTATATTATTTTAAAATACTAAAATTTGCCCACACTTTAGATATTTTTTTCTTTAGACTTACTTTAAATACTCTTTTTAATTTTATATTGGTCTATGTTTACTAATGTGTTTCAAAATTAGCTAAAAAAAATTTAGTATATGCCCACGCTAAAAAAGTTTTCTGGCTCGGTCACTGCTGTTGGACCCTTTTCTCCATCGTATATATTTCTCTATAATTCAACCATTTATATTTCTCTATAATTCAACCAAATTAAAGAAGGAAAACGTCCATTTACATTTCTCTATAATTCAACCAAAATTTATATTTCTCTATAATTCAACCAAATCGAAGAAGAGAAAGGAACTAGTTTCAGGAATCACATTAACGTAGAAACAAAGAATATAAGAAAAGAGGATCTCGTTAAATAATTTGTTACATTTTTTGTTTTTCTCTAATGTAAAGAATGCATATCTTGGTGTGATTTAAATCTTGGTTTAGTCCATTTATATTAGCCCTTAAGGCTCAAATTCAATTTTTTCTCATCGATATGGGATATGAGCAAGTCACACTAATAAATTTAATACACAAAAAAACTTCTTAAGAGAGAAATAACTAGACAAATGGTAAGCCAAAAAGGTATCAATAAGTATTATCATGATAAAGAATAGTGGCTCGTGGTGTGATTTGACCAATTTTACCCTTCTTTAGTATGCTGAACAATACATATGGTTTATGTATATTTTCTAATTGTGCAGTCTGAAATGGCCTGGAGAAACAAAACTAGATTGCACCTTTATTTGTATTATGATTTGATTTATACAGCTTGAGAAGTTGGAGAAATGGATATAGAGTAATTTGAACTAAAATAATTTTTTGAGAGTATTTTGAAATTTTTTTTTTAAGCATGTCACAATTTTATAACTATAAACTTGTGACTTTTCTTATACCAAGTAGCTTTCACTAAAAAAAATAATTTCTTATTTCTTTCTTGGCTAGAAGAAGATAAAAGCACATCTTAGAAAAAATAAATAGAAGTTATTGAATCAATATAAAAATCTAAAGAGTTAATGGCTAAAATTCCTACACTTATATAAGATCTTAAGGACTCAAGTTTTATTTTTTCCAGTTATGGGAGATTATAAGCAAGGCACTTTCTTAATTAAAAAACTTCCTCCAATCCCTCTTTCTCAAATTACCTCCTCCTTTTTCTTATTTTTCTTTTTAATTTTTTTTGGTTGACATTGCTCGTAAAAGCCTTAAATATTGCTATCGAGCTTGACTGAGTCCAGTCGTGTTATCGGAGATTTTTAAGTTAGAAAATTGTGAAAACAAGCTTTAAATCAACTGAAATGTGTTTTTATTTTGATTGAACCTTCTAAATATAAGAAATCCATCTTGTAAATAATATTTTAGGGTGCGTTTGGTATAAAATTCGAATCTTATTCTTTAAATTCAGAAATAACTTTCATGTAGAAAATTAGATGGATAAAACATTTATCCTTCCAACTTTTTATATAAAAACTATTTCTAGATTTGAAGAATATGATTCGAATTATATACCGAACGTGCCATTAGCTTACCTAAATATTAATCCTCATTTTCTTAAAAAAAAATGTTTTGAGAGTTTTCTGTTGGGGAGACTATGAAAAAGTAGCAGTTAGTAGTATTTAAAATTTAATTTTTCACAAAAATCTACCAACAGTTTTTCAATAAAATAACTCAAAGGAAAACATAAACATGAGCATGATAAAACTCATAACAATATATTAGAATCATGTATCAATTTCATGCCTCTTGTAGACGCTAGATAAACAAGTATACGACTCTAACACCCAGCTAATTTTCTAGAATATTTTTATGTATAGTCACACAAGAGTGTGGTATCTTAAATACTACGTATAAAAAGATTAAGTTAGTGACTGCACTAAAATTCTCCAAAAAAATCTAAGAATAAAAAATAGATTGTTCACTTATCTTTAAGAAATACAAATATAGATGCAATTTAGCTTTGTTTATCAATCTAAAAACAGAAAATTGACTGTTCGCCTATATTTGTGGCATATTATGAAGTTTTCCCACTAATTCTAATATTTTCATTATATTTTAATTTATTAATATAAAAATATTTACATAAAAATCAACTGTTTTTATGAGCTTCTCCAAATAATTCCAATATTTTCACGAAAAGGGCTTTATGTACGAAGCTAAGGAATAATTTTAAAAGGGCTTTGAACAAAAATGCCCGAATTCTTGGGCTCTCTTTCACTCCATATCCTTTTCTGATTCATTGAACAAAAATATTCCTTTTTTGTATTTATCTTTTTATAATACCAAAATTACCCTTAGAAAATCTAGACTCTTCTTTTCCTTTCTTTCATATGGGCTGCTCAGCCACACTAGTACGATCCCTCTCTCTCATCAGGGTTGTGCTTCACGGCCATGGAAGCACCAAAACTCTCTCTTTCCCTCTCATCTGGGTTATGCCTCATGGCCACGGAAGCACCGAAACTCTCAGGGGCCAATCCCGGCACCAAGTCCCTGTTAACAGGGTTTTTTCCGTTGAACAAAGACGAAGTATGGTTAAGTTCGCTATTAATAACCACCTTTTTAAGCTCATAAACTTCAAAATTCAGTACTAATTCACAAATCAAAATCACTTCTCCGATTAATCCCGGAATTCGTCGTTGATTCATGCTGATTTCGATGTGCCGCATGAAAATTTGAAGAAAAACAAAACTCGAACCATAAAGTAGAAGAAAAATAAAACCAGATTAATGATTATTGCCAAAAAAATGAAAATTAACTATATACAGTGGTAAATGAAAAATTTACACTAGTAAATAAGTTATATTACTATAATAAATAAATTATATATATCAGTAAATTAATTATATACATGAATATGTCAAATTAACTTACATAGGAATATAATGGTAAAGTATAATCACTAAAACTTAAGAAAAGATATTTTTGTTAATAAAATGAAAATAAGATATTTATTAACACATAGCTTTAAAAAAGGACGTGTTGTGTAATTTCCTCATTTTAAAATGTTATGATACTAAAAAAACTCATTAAAAGTCATATAACTTAAAAAAAAAAAACTCGTATTATAAAGTCACACTAATAACTTCATTATAAATAAAAACCTGAATTAAATAATATAACAGGCAAATAAATGGAAGTAATCAAATCAAATATGCATTTAAATAAAAAGATAATATAATTTTTATATCTTACATTTTGATTATACCTTCAATTTATACTTTATATTTTAGTTATTACCAACATTGTCCTTCACATTTTAAAAGTGTTATGTATTCATACTTTTTCTAAGTTAACCATTAATTTTGACAAATTTTGACAATTGAATTTCCTAAAATATCCCCGTTAAGATTTAGACAAAAATATATTTTTTAAAAAGTGGAAAAACTGATATTCCATTCTCTCTCTTCTCTTAGTCTTCATCTTCTTTCTCCTCTTTGATAACTAGATCGAGATACTTGTCCAAAAAGGCTGTGTTAAATTGTGTCTGACCATCGAAAAGCAGCCACGTCATTTGAGTGGTTTAATGGTGATGTTTTCCGTTTTATTTTATTTTTTATTTTTTATTTTAATTTTGTTTTGATGCCGAGATTGTTCTCAACCGAGAAGGACACCCATATCCTTCAAGCCAAGCCAATGAGTCGACTCCTTCAAGTCTGTACATTTGGATATACAAACACCCGTTTTACTTTGTCTCCTCAGACAAGCCAATTTTTTAGTTTGATCGATCATAGGCCATGAGTATAATTTGATTAATTAACTCTCAGATTCCAACCATTTTCAGTCTCAAAGAAGGTCCTTGTTTCAATTTCAATTCCAACCATTTAATTGTTAATCTTAGTTAGTTTTTAATTTTCAAATAAATATACTTTGAATTCTGAAGGGGTGTTTTGGGAAATTTGGTCAACATTACTTAAAGATATAAATGTATAACATTTTTTAAATGTAAAGAATAATATTGAGAATAACTAAAATATAAGGTATAAATTGAACAAACAATCAAAATACAATTTATAAAAATGTTTTAATCCCTTCGATAAAACTCTCACAAAAAAATTCATTCATACAAGTGGTTATTGACCATCAGCGGAGAGTTTTTGTTTCCCTCAATTATTTAGCAGACAAAATATGCTCCTTATCGCTATATACGGTTTTATAACGATGTTACATGACAATTAAGACCTATTTATTTTCACTTGTACCATTTTTTAAACATAGGTTATCATTATCATGAAGGACGCCCGCATGCATAATCTCCAATTAAGACCCACATTAAAATTCTCATAATTAGACTTCTAATTTATTACAACCTCAAAAAACGACATCAATGATTTCATTTATGTCATAAACAAGAAGAAAGCCAAAAAGACAAAGATACATGTGCACAACAGCAATTAATGGCAGAAAATTGGATTCATCTTAACTCACATGCTGTGAAGTAATTACAAGACATACAATATCAAACAAGGAAGTTTTCTAAGTACTTGAAGTCTTGAGCTTCCGGTTCGTACTTCGTACGTTGACAACTCAAGTAAAACTGTCGTTTGTTATTTAAGGCCTCAATTATTGATACCTACGTGGAGCCCAAACGTGCGCCACACAACATTATGATTGGAGGAACCAAAAAGAGTAGTAGCCACTAAATAGTAAATACTATGTATTTGAGTCATTAAGCGCTTAAAAGACTCCACAGCTAAAGCTTCACCAGATCCCAGACTCTCACTGGTAGCCAAACTTCACCTCTTGTTATTTTTTTTAATTTATTTTTTATTTTTTAAGTTTTTAACGGTAATATGAAAATTTATTGAGAGGTAGTTAAAAGAGATCAGCAACAGTGTTTTTCTTTCTCAAAGTCATTTTCTCTTGTGGATTTTCCTTTTCTTGGTGATCAGGTTCCTAGAAAGACCCAGAAAGATTTTCTTCCTCCAGGTAATCTTTCTTCTCACGAGAAAGACTTTTCTGTTCTTTTTACCTTTCATGGAAATTGGGTCAGTTTTTTAATCAGAATTTGTGTCTGTATTCTGGGTTGAATTGTGTTTGAATTCTGGGTAGTTGTTGGATTTGTGAATGGTAACGGAAGTGACTGAGTTAATTATGAGTTAAACCGGATTTGTTGAGTAGTTAATGAAAAAGGGTTGCTCTTGCTTTTGAATTTGTTTTCTTTAGCCGATTTATTTTCATGAATTTTTTTGCTTTTAATTAGTTTCCAGTCTGGTCAATTATAATACCCAGTTTTAGATCTTTGAGTCTTCAGTGGATTCCTCATCAAGACTCAAGAGAGAGATGAAGGGTTGAAAATTATTTTAGACTATAATGTTAAATTAAGCGTTTTCTTTTCCTCCATTAGGTTGCTAAGCCAAAATATTGAGCTTGAAAATGGAGGATTATGCTACTGGTAACATAAATATTGGCTGTTCAGATTCATCCAAAGAAACAGATGTGTTGGAGTTAGAGAATTGCTTGGAAGTTTTAACAAAAGTAGACTTGGACTTGGCATATTCTTCTGAGAAGTTGGTAAATCTCCATGGACTTTTGATGTACCTTTTGGCTCAGGAAAATGAACTTGAGACAATAGCTGTTGGGAATAACTATGTCTCAGCAGAATTTATGGAGAAGGCACTGGTATTTAATCTCTTATCTGGTGTTTTAGATTCTGAGGTAAGAGAGCTGGACAGTTTCATGGTTAGTCTCCAAGGAGAAATTGTTGATGCCCATAAAATAAAATCTTCATGCAGACACTTGGCAGAGCCATTTACCATGATGGAAGAGAAGTTGATTGACTCTGAAGAATCTTTGAAACAGACTCAACATCAGATTTCAGAGGTGAAGATTCAATCAGCCAAGTTGCAGAGAACTGTTCTAGCTTTTACTCATGATAATTGTAAGTAATGATATATTGTTTTTGTTCTCTTTTGTCTGAATTCATACATTTAGGATTTATTTTCACTTTGTGATTGTTAACAGGGAAAAGTGACATTGCTGAGTTATCGGAACATGGTCTATTGTCGAATGTAAACGCTCAATCAAATATGCAGATAGCTGGACAAAGGCATATTCTAAAGATGCTGGAGAAATCACTTGCAAGGGAGCTAGATCTTGAGAAGAGGTTAACAGAATCGAGAAAGACCGAGGAAGAACTGAAACTCAAGCTACACTATACTGAACAGGTAGCGTTTCACATGGAAGAGACCGCAGAATTAGTTTGGGGAAGGTTTTTAGAGGCTGACAATTCGGTTGTGGTGCTCAAGGGAATTTCCAACGAATTGTTGGGTCGACTCCAACTTGTTCATTTCAATTTGAACAGTATGATTCAAAGGGAGAGTGAGTTGAAATCTAAGTACCAAGGTTGTGTAGAAGAGCTTAAAGAAAAAGATGCAGCTTTAGAGAATTTCAGTAGTAGGGATGCTGAAACTAGTGCCATTGATGCTGAACTCTCTACTTTGAGGGAAAAAGTGAAGTTTCTGGAGGAAAAGCTGAAAGAATCAGAGCTGCAGCTGAGTAATGCAAAGGCCACAAACAACTCAAGTCAAGCAAAAGTAAGGGAATTGGAGAATCTAGTTGACTCGTTGAAAGAAAGTATTGATGTAGCAGACACTAGAGCTGAAAGTGCAGAACTCAAAGTTGCAGAGTTGACTGGAACAAATGTAGAACTAACTGAAGAGCTTAATTTTCTTAAAGAAAGTGCTAGTAACACAGAAAAAAGGGTGGGTGTTCTTGAGAAGCAGTTGAGAGAAGCCGAGATCCAATTACAACATGCCAGGGCATCCTCTGAAGCAAGTCAAGAGCAGCAGAATATGTTGTATTCTGCAATCTGGGATATGGAAACTTTAATAGAAGATCTAAAATCAAAGGTTACAAAAGCTGAACACAAGACTGACAGTGCAGAGGAGCATTGTATTATCTTGTCCGAAACTAATTCAGACCTAACTAAAGAACTAAGTATTCTAAGGGATAGAATAGAATACTTGGAGGCGTCTTTGGATCAAGCTAAAAGTTCAAAAGTTGAAAGTTCAAAGGATATTAATGTCAGGACTCAGTTCATTATGGATTTGGTAACGCAACTAGCAAAAGAAAGGGAGCGAATTGAGAAGCAGGTAAACAATCTTGTATGAATATTTCCCTTGTTTTTCCCATGGGGATTGATTAGTTCACCCCTAATGACCAGCAAGAGAAAGCAATGGAGAATTTTAAGCATAATTATAGATAATTTAAATGGAATGAAATAATAGAAAAAATTCAATATGATAATTACCATTTGCTTTTATCAAAAAAAAGAGAAAAAAAAAAAAAAAACCATTTGCTGTATGGCCGCTCTTCAAATAATGAACGAGAAAATTAAGATCTGATTACAGACGAGCTATTTCTGCATCTCCTTGGAGCACCCATAATTTCTGAATGCTTAATAAGCTTTTTGGTTGATGTCTTCTATAATTTAAAAAGGGTAGATTAATTAAATAGGTTTGACCAATTATGACGCAACTTATACATCTTGTTGTAAATAACTTCTTTGCAGTTAAACCATTTAACAAAGGAGAACAAAATTTTGGCTGCAAAGTTGGGTAAGCCTGTAAAGGATGCTTCTGTGGGTTACAACAACGAAGAAGATGATGACAAAGATCTTGCCTCCTTGAAGAACAATTTAAGCAATGCTTCTTGTGCAAAATCATCACTGGAAGCTGTGAAGGATTCATTCGGTCAAAGTTTCCAGGCAGGTATTCTTCTGCTGTACCTTTCTTGCTATGATACTTGCAGATAATGAGATCCAGAGATAAATAAATAGGGGTCCCCAATACTCTTGTTTCATTACCAGAAATGTATGAAAGCATAAGGCTCTATGGACTATCTTCAAAAGTCTCTGTTATCTCAGTTTCTAATCAAATTAGTAGTGTTGCATAGCTTTGCACTCACAAATGAGTCATCCTCTTCTCTTCACTTTGGAAAATCAGTTGTGCAAGAATTCTTTCTGCTAGTACAATAATGTCAACTAGGAGAAGTTTAAGGTTGATCATCAATTATATTCTTTTGTCATTGATATCCAAATTTATGTGGTCAGCCTAAATTCAAACTGTTGTTCATAAATGAAGAAAAAAGTCAATCTTGAACATAACTAACTCAAATAAAAATATAAGCTCTAATGTAACATCTTTTATTTCTCATTTCTCGCTGATGGAAAATCAGTTTTACTGAAAAATCTTTTGCTGCTTCATTGAACCAGTCGGATGAACCATCACAAGAAGCATCTTCCTCAGATAATGATGTGAAAAACTCCGTTACTGTAAATAGTTCTGACGGTACAGTTTCAAAGGTTGCGGCCTCGAAGGTGGTATCGGCTAGATGCTCGAACCTAAAGTATGTATTTGTGGCAATTTTTGTATCACTTCTTTCAATCTCAGTCATGTATTTGATTAACCATAAACCTTCCCTGTTTCAGTGATTTTTTTATGGATGAATGTCTCATGGTCTTCACATCAATGTTTTTCGCATATCAGCACACGCATTGTGTCCTATGATATATCATTTCTGCAGCTCTTCTATCTTGATTCTTGTCCTCTCACTCTGAGGTTTCCCTTCAAGTAACGCCCAGCGCCTTTATTCAGATATTCTACACTACACGCAGACACACTTTCCCTCCTTGTATCAAAATCTACTCTCAGGATAATCATAAGCAGAAGTCTGACAAGCTTATGTCCCAGAGTTGGCGGAGTTGATGAACTAAGACACAGCTGTGAGGCCTTAGACTCTGTTTGGAACCTGAATTTTCAGAGGGGAAAAAAAAAAATTCTATATTTTCTTTTATTTGGATTCAAATAAAAAATGATCGAAATTTTTTTTAAAAAAAGTGAGAGGTAGATTTGATGTCATTTTGTAGTACGTAGAATTTGGACAAATTAATTAGTAAAGCTAAAAGTTTTAAAATAAAGCTCTATAAAATTTTAAAAAAAATATTTTTTTTCTTTTTTTTTCTTGACTTTTTTTCCACAAATTTTTTCCTTCTAAAATCCAGGTTCCAAACAGGGCCTTAGGGAATTTGTGTTGAGGTCTTAGGGAATTTCTGTCTTTGGAGCCATAAGCTAAATAGACATAATATAAGCACTAGTATATGAGAAATAGAGATATTACACACCAAGACATCAGATTGTTTCACAAAATGCAGATGGTTGATGTTTTCTGGCTAAGAGAGAGAGAGAGAGGCTTTTTCATTAGTAAAATTTTTAGGGCGTGTTTACTAATTCATAAGGAAGAGGAAAGCTAAAAAGAAAGGAAATGTCATTCTTTTTATTATGTATTTAATACTAATTAATTACACATAAAAAAAGATCATAATCTTCGTTACTTATTATTTCTTATTTCTCTTCATTATTCATTCGGATTAGTAAATGTGACCTTAATTAAATAAAGAGGGTGAATGTGAATCAATCAAATTGTGATTTTTAGCTAAAATGGTCATACTTTTCTTTCTTTTTTATTTTTTTTTTTATGATGGTACTAAAGTTTTAATCAATTTCCAGTAGTTAAACGCCGAAAATGAATAAAGCAAATAACTTTGAGAAACTTCACCGTTATTCTTCTGTAAATCTCAGTTGAACTTTTGGTACTGGATATCCGCGAGGAAAATAAAAACGCAACGAAACAAGCACCAAGTCATGGAAGAACAAGAAACTTAAAAAATAATAATAATAAAAATAGGGCGCGTCTACAGTAGGGGCGTCCCTGCGTAGGGCCCTGTCTATACACCGTTTGATGGGAATCTGTGTATAAATAGATTCCTCATAGATTCCCGTTATTCCCACAGATTCCCATCAAACGGTATATAAAAGGTGGCCCTACATAGGGGCGTCCCTACTGTAACCCTCCCCATAAAAATAAAATAAAATAAAATTTTAGAATAGAAGAAAAAGACCTTTCAAAAAAAAGCGCGTCTACAGTAGGGGCGTCCCTGCGTAGGACCTTGTCTATACACCGTTTGATGGGAATCTGTGTATAAACAGATTCCCCACAGATTCCCATTATTCCCCACAGATTCCTATCAAACGATATATAAAGGGTGGCCCTACATAGGGGCGCCCTACTGTAGCCCTTCCCTTAAAAAAAAAAAAAACATAAAAAACCTCGAAGGGAAAATTGCTATGGACGGGCCACATAAAACGCAGCGTTTGGGGCTTAACTGACTATTGCGAAAGAGAATCCTAAATCCTTAATTCGTAACCCTAGAGCCAGAGCGCCTAAAACCCTTATAAAAACAACCCCCACTTTCTCATCCCTTAACCCCAACCAATTCCGCCAGCCACCGAATCTCCAAAAGAATTCACCAATAGCAGTAGAAGATAATAGAGTGTTATTCGTACTGAATCATCATGCGATCGCTTTCGACTGTCTCCACGCTTTGGGTATGAATGAATATTCGTTTCCCTGTTTTTCGAATTGAGTTGAGATTGATTGTTTTTGATATCGATAATGATAAAATTGGGATTATTATTTGGAATAATATAAGTGTGATGCACCAGCTAGCCCCTTGCTGCTTAAAGTTTTAGCTAGCAAGGAAACTGCGGGAAAAGGGTTATTAAGGGTGCTAAAGTTGCAACTTTTGGCGTTAAGTTTTGTGCCCATGAATAATTTCACGTTTCTTGTGCACAACTCTTTGTTACGCCAAATGAAATTAAATAAATAAATAAATAAATAAGATAAACTAAATTCTATCACTTGTGGACGTTGGAAATGGGGCAAAGCAAAATGATGAAGTAATTTAATCTGAATTTCTATGTAGAAATTCTTTATTATGGTCTTCAAAGTTCTCTGATTGCTTTGCTTACATATTCTTCACTGTGTCTGTGGTATATATCTATCCATATATATATATATATATATGGATATGTGTGTGTGTAGATTTGGCTGATGGCTCAAAGGGTGTGCAAAAGATAGTTTTCTCCTTCACTACTGTTTTGATGCGTTTCTCCTTCATTACGTTCTAGACTTGATTGCTGGACATTATTAAGATATATTGTTAGAAAAAGCTATGGATGGCTCACTGTTTCTTATGCAATCACAGATTCTTTTTGTGCCTTAAAATCTAGTAATTTGAAGCCAATGTTGGAGTTGGTTTTTCTTGGTTTCCTTTGTTAGTTTTCTACTAACTGGCTGATGTGCCAAAAGCAAAGCAAAACGATAGAAGTGTTCTGTAACTGAACTGAATGTGGAATTCATATCAGATTGGTCTTCAAAGTTCTCTGATTGCTTTTGTTGAAGTTAGCTTGTCAAATGTGCTACCTTTATTAGTCACTAACCTTAAATTAACCTTAGAAATTGGTATTACTATCTTGTTAACAGAATTTCTGATATTACTAAAGTTGGAAGTAGCCTTGTGGTTGCATTCTATGTCAATGCCAATCACTTCTGAAATCTTTTGTGAAACAGTTTGTTTCCAAAAGTTGCTTTTTAGATAGAGGATTATGAAATGATCCAATGAAAATCAGTTTAAAAAACACCCATTGTAGCACAAATTATTCCATAATCAGAATTAGGAGCCTGAAAAGCAATATCCCAAACTGGCCCTACGTTTATAGCTTATTGGCCTTGTATGGCCTTTTTGTTCGCGTCCTTTTTTGTTTTGTTCGTCAATGCATTGAGTAACACTTGGAAAGAAGGGGATTCCCATAATGGTTTCTATTGTCGTCTTGACTAAATGTAAAGGCAAATGAATAAGAGCACCAAAATTCATAGTCTTTGATGGAAATATATTTCAGACTGTACGAGCATGGTGCAATAGACCAACTTTCTTTGCTTGTAGTTGCTTCCATTGTCTGTTTGGTGTGACAAGTGAGGCAGAGCCAGGAAAGGATATCCTCAAATTATGCTGAAATTGTTATTCTCTTCACTATTGTTCAAAGCCTTCTTTTTGGGTTGGCAAATTCCATCTTCGAGTCCCATCAATTTGCTGGTAAGCCTAGTGTAGAATATTTGTTATTTTTAAATCCCCACTCTAGATTTATAACGTCATATACACATTTGATATTTGTTATTTTTAAATCCCCATCCAAACTTATTGCTTCATATACCCATTGGTTGTTTGTGCCAATTAAGATTCCCAAGTTGAGATGTGATTTGAGGAGTGAATTATGGTTCTTTTGCTAACCAATAACCAACCTTCTATAATAAATTGCTTTGCCAATTTATAAAACTGGGTTTCGGGAAATCAGAGTCCTTTTCGAGCAACCATGGTCACCTATATTCATCCGTGTGTTGTCTTGCCAAACCCAAAATATATGAAGAAGCACAAGAGGTTTGGCTTTTGGTCACTCTCAGTCATGATGTTGGAATATTTCATGTGGATTAGCATAATCATTGGCAACTTACTCAAGCATGATATGGAGAACTATATGATAAAAAAAGCACATTATAATGGGAAGAGTATTTATTAACTAACTGGAAAAAGACACATGGACTCTCTCACTCATGGAGTCTTGGCCAGCCCATTGGGTTAAGAGGCCTCTTTTACCACAATAGAATAACCCTTATTGACCCAGTAGGGCGTTTACTTTAGGGTGTGTAGAATGTGTTGGTGTTGTGAGTGTTCTAAGGCAAAGAAAAGAGAATTCATCCACCTCTTGCTTTCTCTTCGATCTTGGTTTTGTAGATTGATTCTGGGTCAAGAGGGTGAGTGGAAGCTTAATTCCATGCTTAATAGGTGATTTCTAAACTATATGATGTTGATATGCCTTAAATATGAAGGAGAATTATTTGTCTTTACAAAGTAGATGAGCTATGATTGTTGCATTTAATATATGATTTGTGTTAGGACAAAATTGTGCTCATCAAGTGATGTCTAAAACTAATTCATTCCAATTGATATGTTAAAATTTAGAAGCTCGAGAGCACAATTAAAGCATCGCAAGTCATGTATCAAATACAACAATCAAAGCTCATTAACATTGAACAATATTAAGCTCATAGGTATTAAATCACAAACAAGTGTAAGTGTTTTAAAATTACCTCCTATATTTAGCAATGAAGTGCTAGTTTTGCGGTTGTTCTATGGCAAAAAGAAGGGAATTCATCACTATTTTGTTATCTATTGGATCTTGGTTACTTTGTAGGTTGATCTTGGGTCAATATGAGAAGTGGAATTTTACTGCCAAGCTTAAGAGATAATTTATGTACTCTATTATGTTGATATGCCTTAAAGTTTTGAGATTGAAGCATATTCAAAGATAACTACGTAAGAGTTTTAGAATTACCTCCTTTTTTGGCAATGAAATCTTTGGCCGGCATCTTGACTTCTTTAAGCTTGCAAGATCAAGAAACTAATGTTGCAAGAGTGTGATCAAGACTCCCTTATATTCTTCTTCTCTATCACTAACATCAACGACCACATTCTACACACTTTAATCCTAGAAGATCAGGAAACCAAGGTTATAAGAGATCGTTCATGGTTGTCTTCTACTCTTCCTATTTCTCTTACATTAGCCACCGAAAGGGACGTCTCCTAGCCCAATGGAATGGCCAAAAATTCAAAAGAAAAGAACCCAAGGAACCCCTTTTGAAAACCAAGAACAAAGCCCCTTTTTTTTATAAAGTTAACATTTAGACTTTCTTTTGTTCTGCTTTTGCCCTTCTCTTTTCTTGTTCAATCCTTTTTCGCCCAAGATCTGGCTCATGCTCGGACAGCTCAGTTGGAGTTCCTAAAACAAAGTCAACTTCCATACGCTCTCTGAGTAAATTTTCTAAAGCTCCATATGGTCTTTGAGCTCCGTTGATATTTGGCCGTAAAGAATCATTGTATATTACTGAAGCTTAGCTTTTACAACATTCCAAATCGCCAAGGAAAAAGGTCAGAGATTCGAGAAGTTGGTTTGGGTAGAAGGACCTTATGAATGAAGATTCTTGTTCCCACTAGCGTTAGCGTCTATTTCTTGCATTTTTGTATTCGTGCAGAGGCCAAAGCTATGTAATTATTTCTTGCATTTTTTTGGGGAAAAAAAATTGTATGCAAATTACTAAAACCATGAAATTTTGAAGGACATTTAATGGATGTCAACTGAAATTACAGAATTCTCATTCAACTATCCTTTTGTACAGAAAAATGATTAATTTCCACAAAAAAAAAAGAAGAAAGAAAAATAACATTTAGATAGTGAGGGAAAATAAAAGCAAAGATCAATATTTTCATATATATATATGGTTGCCAATTGAGTAGGTATTTTTTTTTTACCTATGTGTAGGTATTTGTTTTAAGCCGTTGGATCATCATCATCTAATGGTGATCTAATGGTTATAATGAAGTGCATGAAAAGCCGTGCATCATTAATGCTATTTTTCTTTTACTTTTTACTATAAAAAAATATGCGTGATAAATTTTCATTGGCCAAATTGAGGTAAAAAAAAAAAATACATACCGGATTAGTGCCCTATATATATATATATTCCAAATACATCGTTGATATATATATATATACTTTTTTTCGCTTCAACATTGATATACGGTATAATACCACACATTATCAATATGTTTTCAAGTAAATCATTTAACACACTATTTATTTACCAACATTAGGGATTTAATTTTTGCTTTTTGAAGGAAATAATGTAAATCAAGTAAAAAATTGATCGCGAAACTTAACGTTGGGGTATACACTATTCGCCAGTCTAGTTTTACTGGAATAGGAGTCGTTATCTGGGATTCCAACAGAGCCGTTTCTTGCGCTCTTGCTTGCTACTTTCTAAGAAATTTTAATAGCTTGTTGGGTCACTATCTGAGAAGGCTTAAAGTTCTATATTGCAAAGGGTATCCGAGTTAATGAGGTGGAGGTTTTCTCTCTATTGTTGATACCTTCAAGGAAAATCTTCCTCTTTCAGCATCTAGCCCTTTTATCACTGACATTAAAGTCATCTGTAATATGCCGGGTCATGTTACTTGTGAGTTTGTTCCTGTATCCAGTAACAAAGTTGCCTATAACCTAGCTGAGTTTGGTTTTATCTCCACTAGTAGTAGAATTTGGCTTAGTGAAATGCCACTGTGTGTTTGTAATTTGGTCATTCACGGCCTCTTATCTTAATGAAATTTCATAGTTAAAAGAAAAAAGAAAAAAAGTAGACAATTGATCTACCATGCACCATGCACCATGCACCGTTTCCTTTTATATGTGTATATATAGTGAATGGAGGAAATAATTGATTTACCATCAATATTGATTTATTTTCCTTTAAAAAAAATTAGGTAAAGCATGTAAATAATTTACTATTTATTTACCACTATTATCGATTTTATTCTCCTTTTAAAAAACATTTATGAAAATAATGTAAAAATACTAATAACTACTTATTTACCATTTATTCACTAACTTATTTGTTTATGTGGGAGGCATGACCCCTGTGACATATTTTTCATAGGAATCATTTCCCAACCTTTATCAATCTCAATAACAAAGGATTAATGATATACAAGGTATTTTACAAAACCCATTCATAAACCCAAGTGTCTAAGAATTAAGTTCCATACCAATGTACTCTCAACCCTCACAATGTGACCCGGTAGTCTAAGACCTCACTAGACCAGCCCTAATGAGTGATTAATTCATTCATAAATCAAGTATCATTCAGCTCAAATAATTGTAAGTTCTCAAGCATTTATATTGGTTTGATGTGCTTTTGCTTTATTTTTGTAGTTTTCGTGAATAAATGAGAATCAAGATAAATTGGTGCCAAATATGGGTATTTAAACCCTTTTAGATGAAAGTTGAGTCCGCTACGAATGCAACACAACGAAAATCAGGCAAAACGGAGCTAAAACGAAGAAACAACGCCCTTAGGAAGACAAGCTATTGTGTTGAGTTCCAGAACTGAGAGTGCCACAGTGCTTGAATAGTAGAGCCGTGACGCTGCCTGGAAATCAGACTTTTAGAGACTAGAGCGCCGCGGTACTACCCAGCATCCTAAACCGCATTTTTATCTAGTTTTAGAGCCAATCCAAACCATTGATGCCATCTGATTGAATAGTTGACATTCCACCCGCCTAGGTCATTTTGGAGCTCCTTAAATACATCCTTAAGCCTCTATAGCAAGTGTGGAAAGTTGGAGAGAAAACACGAACTTGAGAGCTCAAAAATCATAGAGAGCGAAGAGCTTGGAGCTGGAAATTTGGAGAAGAAGCTTGAAAGAGTTGCTTGAAGAATTGAAGCTTAAAGTCCTACC
This sequence comes from Trema orientale, assembly GCA_002914845.1. Taxonomy (NCBI): domain Eukaryota; kingdom Viridiplantae; phylum Streptophyta; class Magnoliopsida; order Rosales; family Cannabaceae; genus Trema; species Trema orientale. The sequence continues at coordinate 336,289 of JXTC01000249.1, forward strand.
TCCACAAAAGTATTTTTCTCATCCTCTCTCACCATAATCTCATTTGAATTTTGTATTGTGCTTGATTATTGGACATGTTTGGATATAAAAAATTCTTGTTAAGATTATTGCTGGATTCTCCTATGTTGAATTAATTGTTATATGCTTGGGGTATGATGTAACTTAAACTTTGGTTCTATATCTTGATTTCCAATATGTTCTTTGATATTGTTATTGAATTTATTTATGCTATTCCATGCTTAATGCTTCTCAACTAATTAGCTGCTAGTTGGATGATTTGGATTCTAGAATTTGGCACTTGCAAAAGAGAATTTTAGAAACAACTATAGGATAGTATAACTTAGGACTTATAGAGTTTGAGAGAACCTATAGTTCCTTTGAAGCTATAATCAAAGAACCATTGAACATATATTGAATTCTTAATTTCTAGGTTCAGAATAGAGATATTAGAACCGAGATTTAAGAATAATTTCATTCGGTACTCGAGAGAGGGAGTAGAAATATCTTTGGGTTCTTGGCTTATAAACTAGGAATAATTGATTAGAATGCAATTGTTGATCAAAAGACATAGTTGAGAGTTAGATGAATTCAATCCCCTAGTGCATTTGTGCATATAAGTCTCCATATTTTATTTTTATATTTATATTTATATTTATATTTTTATTTATTTAACTTATAAATTCATTTAGTTTGGTTGCCTAGAAAAAATTAGGTTACGATAATTCCGGTTTTTAGCGATAATTTAAGACACAATTTCTCGTGGGATCGACAATTCTATACTTATCACCTTATTACTTGTTTACGACCTGTGCACTTGCGGTTATTTTACGTATATGCATTATAGCGTAACAAGCCCCAATGCTCTCTAGCCCATACTTAGCACTATAACTCTCTCAAGGCACCAATATTTAGTCCCGATAAGTGTTTTCCTCTAATGCTTCTTCCATTTGCACGCCTCCTTCATACACTATTTATAGAGCACGATCATAGTCATGGGTTAATATCCCCAACCCTTATAAACACTTAAAAAATCCGCTGGAAATAAGTTGCCCATAAGAAACTACCTTTGGCCCACGTTTACCTCCTGCACATTCTTCCACGATGTGAGCAAGTGGCTGGAGCCACCCGCACGATGTAGGCAATTGCCCATAAATCAGTATTGATCGTAAATCAATTATTTCCGTGATTCACTATACATACATATAAAAGGAAACGATACATGGTAGATCAATTGTTTACTTGTTTTACATTATTTCTTCTATTAGAGCAGCATGGTAAATCAATTATTTCCTTGATTCATTATATAGATACACCTCACGCCACCTCCCATGCGCGCGCACACGAACACTGGCGTGGGGTTGTCAGCACATGCATTTAGGGGGACGCGCATAGCCAAGGGAACAAGAGCGAGAAACACAGTGCCGAAGGAGGCAACACTTGGACACAACTTCGAGACATATAGGGCATAGCATCGAGGCAGGCAGCATGGCATGCGCACGGGAGGCTCGCATGCAAACTCACACTGGGCAATGGTCGAGACTTGGGAGCTTAGCGTGGTGCCAAGTGACGTGGCCAATATTTGCAGGGATCATAGGGCATGGAACTTGGTCATGACCGAGATATGTGGGTGGCTGGGGCATCCACGACTGAGTCCTATGCCCACGTGCAGAGCTAGCACATGTGGCAAGCGCACATAGGAACTGGTGCATAGAGCATGTAGAGTTGTAGCACATGATCTTAATCATGGGTGGCATACGTGATCGAGTGGACTGACCGTTGGTGCCACGTACTAGAATATGGCACGAGCTGAGATAGGCGGTGCATGGGAGTCGCGGTATAGGCAAGTGGCTAGAGCCACCCATGCGCACGTTAGGGACGTGCTGCATGTAGTACGCGAGTGGCTTGTGTAACCCATTACAAGGTGATAGCGGAACTTTCATAGTAAGTGCACATGGGAAGTGGTGCATAGAGCATGCAGAGTTGTAGCACATGATCTTAATCATGGGCGGCATACGTGATCGAGTGGGCTGACCATTGGTGCCACATACTAGAATGTGGCACGAGCTGAGATAGGCAGTGCATAGGAGTCGCGGTGTGGGGAAGTGGCTAGAGCCACCTATGCGCATATTAGGGACGTGCTGCGTGCAGTGCACGAGTGGCTTGTGTAACCCATTACAAGGTGATAGGTGGGACAGATTGCGCGTAAGCATTGTTGACTAGGCAGGAAGACTCTGGAGGTGCGTGCTGGAGATCTAAGGGATGATCGATATAGGGCTAGGCCACCCCTGCACAAATTAGTCAGGAGCTGGAGCCATTCCCTTGAGGAGCCCAATGTAAGGCGAAACAAGTCGACATTGCTTATGAGCGTATTGCTGGTGTGCAGGCTGGCCTAGGGAGCCAAGCGCTGCACGGGGCTGGCCCAGGGAGCCAAGCGCTGCACGGGGCAAGTTCATGTGGGAGGCATGACTCCTGTGATAAATGGTATCAAAGCCAAAGTGGCAGATACTATTTACCTCCATTTAATAACTTACTTATCTATTTACCACCATTACTAATTTTATTTTCCAATAAATTATTTTTTTGAAATCATGTAAAAAAATCGATATACCACTATTTATTGTATTTTTTTTTTCTTTTCAAGTTTAATTTTTTTTTGGTGCGTATTTTTCAAGATATTTATTTTCTTCAAGTAAATAACTAATTTTTCACTTATTTATTACCATTATTGATTTTATTTTCTCTTTTTAAGAAACTTATTTAAATCAAGTAATTAATCAATTTACACTAATTTACCACAATTATTAATTCTTTTATTTTTAAAAGAAGTATATAAAACTTCATGTCGATCAAGAAAATAAGTGATGTACAACTAATTAACCCTTTTCTTTTTGAAGTAAATAAGTCATTTACCATTATTAGTGATTTTGCTTTCATTGAATTACACAAGACTTTATCTCATTCAAGTGATCTAATACTGGTTTGCTATTTTTACAAAAGGAAAAAGACCAGGCAAATAATTGATTTACCATCAATATTGATTCATTTTTTTAAAAAAAATAATTAATTTACTATTTATTTACTACTATTATTGATTTTATTTTATCTTTATGAAAAACATTTATGGAAATCATGTAAGAAACTAATAACTACTTATTTAACTTTTTATTTTTTTAAAAATAAATCAAGTAAATAACTTATTTATCACGTATTTACCACCATTACTGACTTTATTTGCCAATAAACTATTTTCATGTATATAATCGATATACCACTAATTTACCATTTTTGTTCAAGGTTAATTTTTTTGTATTTTGTTTTTAAAGATATTTATTTTCTTCAAGTAAATAACTAATTTTCCACTTATTCACTACCATGGTTGATTATATTTTCTCCTTTTTGAAAAACTTTATTTCTTTTGAATCACTGAAAATCTTATTCAAATCAAGTAATTTATTGATTGACACTAATTTACGCTACAATTGTTGATTTTTGTTGTCATTAAAAAAAAATTGACGTCGATCAAGTAATAAATGATACACAACTAATTTACCCTTTTTTTTTAAGTAAATAAGTGATTTTCCATTTATTTACCATAATTATTGATTTTATGTTCATTAAATAACACAACACTTTATCTCATTCGAGTTGTATAGATAGGGTCTATGGTGTAGATTTGATACTAAGAAAGTAAAAGAATTAAAAAAAGGATACTTTTGTTCATAAAATTTAAAATGGATATCCATTTAATAATATTACCAAACGTGTGGTACTTTTGTACAAAGCCCAAGATTTTGGTACTATTAAGACCCAATATATATATATATATATTTATAAGCCAGGGAATGCCTTACTCAAAATCGGCCACTAAGACCCATGGACACTCATAAAGTCTAGCATAACCCTTAGTGGCCCATTTGGTGAAAAAACATGAGAAATTTTTGTGGATGTCCACTTTTTTAACTTGATTTTGTAAATGTCTATTTTTATCTTTTTATAGCTAAATAACCAGGTTCATGTACTTTTATATTTGGTATATATATTTATGTACTAGTTTTAGTTTATATACTGAGTATATAAACTTTTATAATGGGTACATAATATTTTACACGTGGAATGTATGCTGATATATCGATCATTTTATTATAAAATTTAAAGAATGGACATTTACTTAAAATAGACCTAAACTTTGGTAATCTTTCTACAAGACCCGTAAAACATTGGCCAAAAGAAAGGGAAAGTAGATGAGAGTCTTGTTCGACCTCTTGTGACTAGAGGTGTCAAATAAGCTAGACCGGACCAAGTCGACACATTTGACTACAGGCCTAAGTGGGCTGCAGGCCAGCCCGGCTTGGCCCAAGAAATTCACAGGCTAGGAATGGCCAAGCCACAAAAACCAAGTGCTAGGCCTAGCTAGGCCTATAGGCTTGTCTACATTCAAGTGAGGATGAGCTAGGAGGGCCAACGGTGGGCCGACCCATTTTGACCCACAGTAGGCCAACACAGAATTGAGTTTATTTATTTTTTACCTTAAATTTAACAGGATTTGAATCTAAACAAGATTATTTATAGGAAATATCATTCAATTATATATATATATTTACATTTTTTTGTCATTTTAAAATCAAAATATATCATTACTTTTAACATATACACAGTATGTGTAACACACACATATATATATGCCTAATTAGGCCCATTATGCGCCGCGGACCTGTCCTAGCGAGAAATTTACATCCAATACCCATTTTTATACTTTATTTTCATAGATACCAATTTTTAATTTTTCTTTTAAAAGTACCCATTTTTAAGATATACATTTTATATGCAAAATATGAGTTGTATACATTTATAATATAAATTTTTACATATGAGATATATATTTTATATGTAAAATATGAACGGTATACATTTACACTGTAAATGTTTATTATGGTTTATATTTTTCATTATAAATTTGACCTATGATACATATTTTGAAATGTGTGCTAATTTTTAGTGTAATTTTTATTCGTAGCTATCCCAAGAGGGGGATGAATTGGGTTTTAAAAACTTTCACGAACTTTTCTTTGCAAATAAGTAAATATAGCAAGTAATGATTATAACAAGTAAAAATAGATAAATTTTATGCATAAACTTAATATGAATAAATATAAAGAGATAGGGATAGAGAAATGCAAACACTACTTTTACGAGGTTCAACAAACACGACGGTTTATCTATATCTCCGGCTCTTGGCAACCCGCTTCGATCTATCCACTATCAGATCAAGAGAATGAGCTTGACCGTCCCTTTTACACAAAGAGTATTTTCTCCTTAGGCACACTGATAACTCTATGAAAATAGAGTTATTTATGTTCTTTTTCTTAAATATTTTGTGTGTTTTTAGTGATTTTTAGTTTAATTTAGGTTATTTTATAGTTAATTTGATTTTTAATATTTAAATATAATTTTATTTAATTTTATTAGATTTTAGGTATTTAATTTAATAATTTAGTTTTATTTAAATTCGGATTAATCTTTTTATTTAATTTAAATATTATTTAGATTTTATTTTGATTTTAGGTTTAAATAAAAGAAAAAGAAATAGGAAAAAAATTCGGAAATCAGAGACAAACTCGCGCGAGTGGGAAAAAGAAGTTTACTCGCGTTTTTAGCCGTTCGATCGAGCTCCAGGAGATCAGACGGGCTCGTGGACTGCACGCACGAGGACAGGCGCGTCTGAAGCCAGCCGACATGTGGGCCCCGCGTCTGCCGCAGTCCACCAGGCCGTGCCGGATCCTGTGTTTCGCGAGCTCCGTGCAACCGGTTCCTCCAGCGAGTAAGGAAGCGCCACTTCAGCCGGTTGACTTCGACCGTTTTGTCAGCCAATCAGCTGCGAGTTTCGTGCCGCGCGCACGGGTTTCGGCCGCATGGGATCACAACCCTTAGCCCAGAAAAGGCGTGTAACGGAGGGGAAGAGAGAGAAAAGGAAAGAGGGAATTGTGAGTAATTGACACATCACATGACCAATCAGAAGCCACCATTAGAGACGTGGGAACTTGCTCAACACTCCAATTTCAGCTATAAATACCCCAGAACGTGAGAGAAAAAGAGACACACCAATTTTGAGAGAGAAAACTCTGTTTTTTCTAGAGAGAGTGTGTGAGATGAGTGAGATGTTAGGCTAGTTTTTAGAGAGGCTAGAGAGATGATCTTAGTTGTGTAGTTTTTCTGTTTTCCAGCTTTGATTCCTGGGAGTGCTTCAACGCTTATATATTTGGTTTGTTAAATTCTTCAATATTTTTATTTTCAATATATTATTTTCTAGTTTCTCATATAAATTCAGTCATGCTTTCTTTATGTGGTGATTTAAACTAGATTATAATTATATTTATTTTATTAGTTGATCTTTTACTGCAGTATTGTCTCTGTGATATATTGTCGATCTTAGATAACTAGTAAGATAGATTATTTTGGTTTTAATTGGAAGAATTTCTCATATTGAATACTTTAGATTAATATTTGTTCTTAATT
>JXTC01000249.1:342917-368950 GCA_002914845.1 Trema orientale
ACCCATATGATCTAGTTTGGCTCAATTGACTTTTGTGAAAAAGTGAATTTTAAAAGTTTGATTCACAAAAGATGATTTAGACAACTTGAAAGTATGTATAAAGCTATGTAAGAATGTTCTAAGGCTATATCAAGTGTTAAAAAGTCTTCTATTTAAAGACTAGAACAAGAACTAGCCGTTTTTGACCGTTTAACAGACAATCTATCATTTTCGGTAGACCGAAGAGTTACTTTCGGTTGACCAAAAAATACTAGCCGTTGGAAGTGCAGTTGTAACGGTCGGATTCAAAAAGTCGTTAAAAATCGAAACCAGAAAAACAGGGGAATCAGTAGACCGATTCTGCCCGTCGGTCTGCCGATTCTGACAGAGAGCAGTTTTTCAATTTAATTCAAGTCGTTTTCGATTATTTCCAAAAATATGACTTTATAAATTGATTTAATATGAAATATAGAGACTATAAAAATTCATAAATCAATTTAAAAGCTCGTGTAAAAAGATTTTTATAATTTAATTTGAAGTAAATAGATTTGAGAGTTTAGTTCTCAAAAACCTTCAATATTGAAAAATTTGAGCCAATAAGATCATATTATGTGTGAACAAATATTCAAGTACAAGAACTAAGTGTATACCCTTGCTAGTCTAGATCTTGTAATCTTGAACTTTATCTTCAAGTTCTTTTCCATAATCCATCTTGATTATCTTGTAATCCTTTCAATTTATCTTGCTACACACTCAAGTAGATTATTAGTTCTTAATCATATGCTTGTTAACTTCAAAATATGAGAGATAATTTTTGTTGCAAAGCATGACTCAACACGTGACACCCTAAAAGAGTTTCAAATTCTCAAGATTTGGCACCCCAGTGCTGCTAGATGGTGCTGCAGCACCATCTTCCTGCTAGCCTGGCGCCGTGGCTTCCCGGATGCGCCATTTCTCCGAATTAGCTCTAATTTACCTTATTTATATTGCGTTATATTTGTATCGGATTCAACTTCAATTAAATATTAAAAACCAATTTTTGAGGCATAAATTTATTTTGATTTTCATTTATTTATAAGAACTATAAAAATAAATAAAAACACATCAAACCAAGAAAAACGCTTGAAAACGCACAACTATTTGAGCATGAAACGTACTTGATTTAGAGGTAAATATCCTCCTCATGAATGGGTTTGGGATTTGATTTATTATTTGGGTCCTCCTTTTCTAAGTGAAGTGATTTTCACTGGGTTTTTTTTTTTCCCCTTAGTTTAATGACCTAAAAAATGACTTCACTTTACATTTTTCTTTTGGGTGTAGAGCATTTTAAAGCTTCAAAATGATACCTCCCACATATGGTATGTTCTTGAGTATAATATTTTCTTAAATAAAAATTTTTAATAGGCAAAATAATATTTGTTTAATGCAGAAAAGTTTAATATTTTTAGAGTTTCAATATTATTTTCATCATGTAGATTATTAAAGTTTATTTAGCAAAGTTTATGCATGTTAGTTTATTTTAGAGTTTCAATTGTTTTATCATATGCAATAATTTGATGATGTGGATAAAAATATGATGGAGTTGTAATTTTTATAGTGTGCTATATTGAAAACTGGTATACTTCATCTATCTCCCCTCCTACCTTTTTTTTCCTGACTTTTAAATTTTGGTTAGACTTTTCTAAACTTGCTTTCTATTTTATGATTTGCGATTGATACATTTGTTTTTCTTCTTACTATGTGTTGTACTGCATATTCATTGTGAATATATTTTTTAACAATACTAAATGAGACTTTGGTTTATTTGTATTGTAGAATTTAACTTAGCATATACACTGTGTGCTACATATAAAAGAAAGGAATAGCATACTAAAGATGGTAATATATATACTAGAAAACGAAATAATAGAGTATTTCATGTTTAGTCGACTTTTTTATTTTGTTTTTTTATTATTTGTTTCTTTGGTTACTCTTTTTTTTTCTCCGTGCCATTGTCATTTGTACCAATAAATATGATATTAACCATATAAAGCCAAATATTTTGTGCGTAATAGAAGGTACTTGATTCTTTTACCTCTATCTTGCTATATAATAGGAAAAGAAATTAAACTTTATAGTTTAGACAATCGAAAAAAAATTAGAAATTTCTTACCTTTCTCTTATAGCAGGCCCTAAATCTTCTTCCTCGATTTAAGTCCGTCCATGAAGTCTTCATTTTAGCTTCTTGACCACACCTGCAAATTAGTCTCCGTTTTTAGTAAAAAGCGAGCTTCAATTGAGGGTTTGGCACCTTTTCTTTTTATTTCCAGCCTATAAACTTTAGTAAACAAGAATGTGCAGAGCACATAGTCTTTTAAACGACAGTTTTAGATGAAAAAATGCACAGGGACAAACGTATGAAGAATAATGGTAGGTTAGGGATCCAAGTGTGCTACAAAAAGAAGGTTGGGGACCTAAGTGATACGTTGGGGAAAGTTTAGGGACCCTAGGTGATATGATCCCATAAAGTAATTTTATTCCAAAAGAAGGTGTGGAGAGAGTAGACAGAAAGGTGACAATAGATCCAACCATGTTGATATTGTCTTTTGAATTTTTAAAATTTCTTGTTAGGCTCTCTCTCCTTCTTTTTCTCTCACGAAGGACAAGGAAAGTCGAAAATATGTAGGTTTTATCTCTCTTTTTTTTTTTTTTTTACTAATTTTAAGAAACCAATTAATAGATTTCTCAAGATGGAAAAAAAAAAGAATACATTATTACGCCTTTTTGCATGTCACCTTTGAGACTTAGGCTTTTGTTTTTACTCAATGAATCTGTAACTTTAATTGTTTGCCGAGTTAAACTAATTCATTAAAGGAGGGCATGCATATAGATAAAAATATTAGGAAGGGCTATTCTACGTTATGAGGCCAATTATGTGTCTCATCCTTATTAGAGCCCATTTCACCATCCTATAATATTCTAGAACAATCTATGTGTCTAACTTTTATTAGTCAAGCTTCCATATCATGACAAGTGTGTGCCAAAGTGTCAATACTATGGAGGTCCTTGCTACAGAAGAGATGGTGACAGGTCTCTCTACAACGCCTTATTTTTCTTAGCCTACAAGAAGAAATGTACCAATTACTACTCAACACTCCATCAATTTGGACAAGAAGAAATAACTTTCCATCTCACCTTTTCTAGAAAGTTCTAGAACTTACTTAACATGGAAGACAAAAGCTCCTTCAATCATAACTAGCCACATTAGTTACTTGGTGAACAAGAAAAAGCTAGCCACTAGGAGCTTGACACATACCACACTTGTATTATTCAAAAACTAAGCTAACAAGAGTTATTTCTAATCCTTTGTAACAGGTTCTAGACCTTCCATTTTTGCCTATAACTAAGCAGTGATCACACAAGGATTTAATCTTTCTCCATTTTGCTCGTGAATGTAATTCTCTCTTATTTCCTCTTTTTCTTACTGCCGTGCGTCATCTCCTCCTTTCTTCTGCTCCCATCACTTTATCCTATAATCATCTCTTAATTATCAAAGCCTTAACATGGAACTATTGTCATTGTTTAAATAAAACAATGAGGAGGAGGGACCTTGCACAGCAGCGCAAGCCTTGGGCAGCCGCGGCCGTGCAATTGGGCTACGCTAAATTCCAGAGAGGCTTGCACGGCCGCGTAAGTCTCAAGTGCGACTGCACCACCCCCTATTTTCTGAAAAAGTTACGTTTTCCCAAAACAAGTATTTTGAAGAATTGTGTCTTTTTACAATAGACACAACTGTATACCAAAATGGTAATAAAAGAAACACATTTGTAGACGGAAATTATTAACTAAAAATTAATTTTCTGAGCTCCTTTGAGAGAGAGAATTTTTAGAAATTCAAAGTGTTCTTACTTTCAAATTCAAGTTCTTCTATTTTTGCTTGGTGTAAAAATTTACTAAGACTTTTTATATCCTAGAAGTTATTTGCCTTTGAATTCCCTTCAAGCAACCTCGAGGGGGCAAATAATACTTTAAGGAAAGTGTATTTTTTACATGTCTCAAGCCTCCATTATTTAATGTATTCCCAACAATCTTAAAGCGTTATTTATTGAAGATAGAGGCTAAATCCAGTCTTTCAACTATCAAGATGATGAAGCAAGATTTTGTGAGGCTTGATCGTTTTGATGGGATAAACTTCACTCGATGGCAAGACAAACTAAAATTCATCCTTACTACTTTAAAGATTTTCTTTATACTAGATCCAAATCTTGCACCAACTCCACCACCATCTGACAAGGACACATATGCTGTCAAGGCTGAAGGACTCAAGCGTGAAGAGGATGAAGTCATATGTCGTGGTCACATCCTCAACACATTTTTGATTGTCTCTACGATCTTTACACCCATACCAAGTCTACTAGAGAGATTTGGAATGCACTTGAATTCAAATATAAGGCGGAGGAGGAAGGTACGAAGAAATTTCTAATATCTAAATATTTTGATTTTAAGATGTTTGATGACAAACTAATTCTGTCTCAAGTACATGAATTGCAAGTTATTGTCAATAATCTAAGGGTTGTAAAGATTGAACTTCCTGAATTTTTTCAAATTGGTGCAATAATTGTAAACTTACCACCATCTTGGAAAAGTTATAGGAAGAAAATTCTTCATAGTTCCGAAGACTATTCTTCGGAACAAATATAGAAACACATTCGAATCGAGGAGGAATCAAGGGAAAGAGATAAGAATGATAATTCTCATTCTTATGATGGCGAGTCTAAGGCCAATGCTGTGAGTAAGCCTAATTAGGCCAATAAAGGCAACCAAAATAAAGGAAGATAAAGGATCAAGGAAAATTCAAGAGATCCCATAATAACAACAAGAAGGATGGAGGTTGCCATGTCTGTGGCAAATCGGGTCATTATGTCTGAGAATATAGATTTCGAAAGAAATCTAATGGAGATGCAAGAGTCAAAGTAAACTCCATTGAAGATAATGAAGAGATTATCGCTGCTATGAGCGAAATCAATGCCATTCATGGCAAAGTACAAGGCTGGTGGTATGATACTTGTGTCACTGTTCATGTCTCTATGATAAGTCTTTATTCAAAACCTATCTAGATGTGAATGATGGACAAGAAATTAAAAGGTGGAATGAAGGACGCTCCAAAGTGTGATCTTGTCTTCACTTCTGGGAAAAAAAATAACTCTAACCAATTTATTATATATATTCCTGATATAAGTAGGAACCTAGTGAGTAGAGACTTGTTGGGAAAACTTGGGATTAAATCTATGTATAAATCCGGAAAATTAATTCTATCCCGTAATAGTACCTTTATTAGAAAAGGCTATTCTTATGATGGAATGGTCAAATTATGTATTATTGACAATGTTATTAATAATAAGAATGTTTCTTCTACTTACATGCTTGATTCTGTTTCTTTATGGCATGGTAGATTAGCACATATTGGTTTGAGCACTATAAAAAGAATGATTAAATGTGGTTTATTTTTATATGATGTTGATAAATTTAAGAAACGTGAAATATGTGTTAAATCTAAAATGGTAAAAAAATATTTTTCTAGTGTTGAGAGATCAACTGAGTTGCTAGAACTTATACATTCTGATATTTGTGAATTGAATGGCATGTTAACTAGAGGTGGTAATAGATACTTTATTATATTTATTGATGATAGTTCTAAATACACTTATGTCTATTTGATAAAGCATAAAGATGAGGTTTTTAGTGTGTGTAAAATCTATAAAGATGAGGTTGAAAATCAATTAGGAAAAAAGGCTAAAATTCTTAGAAACGATAGAGGTGGAGAATATTTTTCTAATGAGTTTATTACATATTGTGAAGAATATAGCATTATACATGAGAAATTAGCACCACGTACACCTCAATAAAATGGTTTAGCTGAAAGAAAAAATAGAACTTTTTCTGAGATGAGAAATACTACGTTATTAACAGAATTATCATTTAATTTATGGGATGAAGCACTTCTTGCTGTATATCATATACTTAATAGAATTCCTTTAAAGAAAAGTAAAATCTCTCCATATGAGTTATGGAAAGGAAGAAAACACAAAATAGGTATTTTAAAGTGTGGGGGTACCTTACTTATTATAAGAATAATTATCCAAAAAGGACCAAGATGGGTCCTAGAGGGATTAAGTGTACTTTTGTAGGATATGCTACAAATAGTAAGGCATATAGACTCTTAAACTTAGAGTCAAATGTGATAGTAGAATCCAGAGATTTGGAGTTCTTTGAGCATTTATTTACTTCAGGAAATAAATCTCAAATTAAAACTCAAATTAGTGGAAGGTCACTTAAGGAGCAATCTTCTAAAGTTGGTGAGCAACCAAGTGAATCTCGTAAAAGCAAAAGAATCCTAAAAGAAAAGGAATTAGGACTTGATGAAATAGACTCTTAACTTATTTCTTTCTACCTAGTAGAAGGAAATAGGGAGAAAGTCATAAGAACAGTACCTATTGTTCTTCAAATTAAGGAGGATCCTAAAACTTATAAAGAAGCTATGTCTTCAAGAGATTTCGCTTTTCAGAAAGATGCTGTTAGTGATGAAATGGATTCAATTATATCAAACCATACTTGGGAACTTGTTGATTTACCTCCTAGCTCAAAACCTATTAGTTTTAAATGGGTGTTTAGAAGAAAGTATCATACTAATGTTACTTTACACACATTTAAATTGAGATTAGTAGCCAAGGAATTTTGACAAAAGGAAAGAATTGATTATTTTGACACTTATACACCAGTAGCAAGAATCACTTCAATTAGGATTCTGTTTGCTTTAGCTTTAATTCATGACATTTATATTCATCAAATGGATGTGAAAACAAACATTCTTAAATGGAGATCTTGATGAGGAGGTCTACACGGAACAACTGAAAGGGTTTATTCTACCTGGGAATGAACATAAAGTGTGTAAACTAATGAAATCTCTATATGGTCTAAAGCAAGCTCCTAAACAATGGCATAAGAAGTTTGATATTGCTATAGTTTCCAATGGTTTTGTTCATAACATTGCTGACAAATATTTTTACACAAAAGTATGTGATAATTATTTTATTTTTGTGTGCTTAAATGTTGATGACATGTTGATTATGAGCAATGATATGAAAGACATAGAAGAAACGAAGAGGTTTCAATCTTCCACTTTCAAAATAAAAGATCTTGGGCAAGTTGATACTTTCTTGGGCATCAAAGTGAAAAGAAATAGTGGGGGTTATATATTTAGCCAATCTCACTATATAGAAAAAGTGTTAAACAAGTTCAATCACTTTAAATTTAAAGATGCTAATACACCTTTTGACCTAAGTATCAAGCTTATCAAGAATAAGGGAAGAGCCATAGCACAACTTGAATATGCTAGTGCTATTGGTAGTCTTATGTATGCTATGCAATGTACAAACAAGTTATTGATAAGTAGATAATGTTTCAGTACTAAACAATTAAATCAATTCTATTGAAATTAAATAGTGTTGGTTGTTACAGTCCTTCAGGGTTGAGTTTATAAACTCTTAATGAAGTTCAGTCAAAGAGTGACAAGTATCTTAAATGTAACAAGGATATTGGAAGAACTTCACCTATATAAACTTCAAGGTGGCACCGCCTCAATTGCGAGTTGGAGTTTCTTTCATAGAAGTTCATGAATTAGAATGAGCACATAGCCATAAAAGTGCTAAGAAAAAGTTTGTGCACATACAAGAACACATTAGTATATACGTGTATGGTGTTACCGGTATTATCACAAGGAATAACTGGTTTAAAGCTATCAAGCTACCAGGGATTTTGACAATTGCTTTGCGATACTTACACTAAGATAAGGTTCAAATCGAGAGATACTTCGCTGTATTCATGTATACTATTTGATTTATGAAAACTTGTTTATATTTAAACAAGTGGGGGATTATTGTCATTGTTTAAATAAAATAATGAGGAGAAGAGAGTTCAAGGTTCATTGCATGGCAGCGTAAACCATACGCGGCCGCACAAGGCTTTAGCGTGGCTATGCAATTGGGCTGTGCCAAATTTCAGAGAGGCCTGCGTGGTTGCGCAAGCCTCAAGCGCGACCCTGCTACCCCCATTTTCTGGAAAAGTTGCATTTTCCTAGAACATATATTTTGAAGAGTTGTGTCTTTTTACAATAGATATAACTGTACACCAAAATATAATAAAAGGAACACATTTGTGGACAAAAATAATTAACTGAAAATTACTTTTCTGAGTTCCTTTGAGAGAGAAAATTTCTAGAAATTCAAAGTGCTCTTACTTCCAAATTCAAGTTCTTCCATTTTTGCTTGGTGTAAGAACTTACTTAGGCTTGTTATATCCTAGAAGCTATTTGGCTGTAAATTCCCTTTAAGCAACCTAGAAGGGGCAAATAACGCTTTAGAGAAAGCGTATTTTTTACGTGTCTCAAGCCTCCATTGTTCAGCATATATTCCCAACAGGAACTCATTACCAAGTCCCCATCATAACATATCCCTTTCTCTCCCATCGATACTAAGCTCACAATACACCATTTTTTGTCATTAATTCCACAAAGCATTGTCTTCACTTTGTGCTAAACTTAACTCATGCCTCTCCTTCTGTGATTTCACCTAAGGCCATAAACTATCAATCCATTATTATCTCTAGACCATAACCATCTACACCAAATCATTGTCATCATCTCATCTACTTCAAATTAACAACCTTGGCCAGGAAGTTTCAAGTCACACCTACACATACTTGTCTATACATACTATTATTATTATTATTATTATTATTATTATTATTATTATATAGATACATTTAGCAACTAAAAATTAAATTAAAAAATCCACTTACACAAATTAAATTAGATGTGTAAGTGGATCATTATTATTATAGTGATCTTGGGGTACCAAGTTACTCTTCATAACTTCGTGCTTGACATGTAGCATAAGTTCGAGTGTTGTACTCTTTATTATAATTTTATATTAATATATATGTCTTATATCCCTAAAACTTACTCTATTTTTTTCCCTTCTTATTAAAGTAATCTATTTTGCTTCTTTAAGTGTAATTGGTTACTTTACTCCTTTTTATTTAAGTGATTGTTTTGTTTTCCATCAGAACTAGTCACATCATTTTGTTTAAATATCAGCACTGTGTATTTATTTATTTATTGTTATCTTTCGAATGATATGGTTGATCTTACCACCTCAGAGTTCAAATTCCTTTGATTAACTCCAGGCATTATGGATTGTCATATTACCTACGATACTTATTAATTGCTTATTTATATTCTGCACGTTTATTTACATTTTGAACTCTTAGTTGACTTTATGATAGGTATAATTGCATGTGCTAGCTATTAATATTATTTTATTCCCTGTCTATTTACTATGTTATATTATATTATATCATATTAATAAAGTCATTCTAGCAAACTGCCTATCACGTCTGACACTTGGGAAGTATTGTGGTGACCATGTTCATAACAATAGCTTAATCCACTTATTTTCTGTTTTATCTAATTTATAAATGTCGTTTTCTAATTAATTAAGAGCACAAGTTAATAAATTTAACTACATGTACATGTAAATATATATACAAAGAAAATGTTGAGGGCATTTGCTCTGCTTGCCTATGATTGCGCACCCATGGTGGGCCGGGGTAACTTACTACTAACCAAAAAAATAGTTAAGCTGCAAAACAAACATTAATGATAGATAATTAAATATGTGGAAAATTTATATAAGGGTTTTATGATAACCTGGCTTCGTTTCTTTGTTTTCTGTCAAGAAGATATTGTGGCATAATATATTAGACCAAAAAAAAAAATGTTTGATTATTTTTATACCAGATTAATTATATTTTTATACCTTATATTTTGGTTATTTATTTGATCTATATCCTTGGTTTTTATTATTATGAACTTTAGTTACCACATTATTAAAATTATTAAAATTTATATTTTTTATGAGTCAAATACCTATTTTGATCAATAAATTGAGTAAAATGCCCTTATAAATTTGATATATATATATATATTTAAGAATCAATTTCATTTTTTAAATAATATTAGTTGATAATTGACATTAGAAATATTAGAAAGTTTTAAAAAAATTGATTTTAAAAAGAAGACATTGTTTTTTCCCTTTTGTTAAACCTCTTTTTCCTTTTGGTTATTAGTTTTAATTTCTAAATATATACTTTTAAATCCTAAAGGGTATTTGGTAGTCGTTAATTAGTCAAATTAAATTACCTCTTTATCTCTATCTAGCAAAACTTAAAAAATCCTAATAATTACCTAATAGTATATAGATAAGAAAATAAAATGCAAAATTTGCCACCACTAAACAATCAAGTTAATTAATTACCAAAATCTATAATCAGTTATTTTCTAAAGCTATCAATCTAGGTTAGCCCACGAACGGAGTACTATCCCATGCTTCCCTTGACTTATATGAGACAAGTACCTAATTCTTTCCATTAAATATAAAGGCAAACGCACTATTTAACGGAAGCATTAAGTACCAAAAGTTGAGTTGATCTAGGTTTAACGGTCCACAAATGCATATTATCTTAACATATGCTATATTCTTCATCGTAACTAATATATGCAAATGATCTCTACTAATTATAATTTTACTACCTATTAATTAGATACGACAAATGCCCGTATATATCTAATCCTTGCAATATAGATTCATCACCTATCATCTAAGTGGCCGTCCCAAACAAAAGATAATAAAATGTAATAAACATAAAATATAGAAGAATATACACAACTTCAAATAAACAATTGATATGATATAAAGAATCTGAAAAATCAACTAACAAACATGTCTAAGACTTTGAAATCACTCTTAAGCTAATCGAGAGCCTATCCTAGCATATATATAAGAATAAAAAGTAAGAACATCATGCTAAGAATAAGAAACATAGAGAAAAACAGAAAGAAAACAAGGCAAAACGAGAATGAATGCTCTAGCTGCTCTACAAGCTCTTCTCCTCTCTTTCTCTCTCTCCCTTTCTCTAAGTTTTAGTGTTGTTTTGTGACTCCTAGATGTGTATGCTCTGCCTCCATCTGAGTCAAAGGCTCCTACTTATAGGTAATTAAGTCTGGGAAGTGTCTAGATTAAGTCTCGTATAAATTAGGAGCTACTGGCCGTCAAAATAACGAAGTTTCAAGGGCTGTACGGACCTCTGAAGCACGGTGCCCAATCTCAGGTTCTATATATTTTTTTTCTAAATTTCACAGTTTGGTCAACCAAATTTTCAGGTTGGTCGACCAAATTCTCAGGCAAATTTCTTGTTTCTTATAAAAATGCCACTTTTCAGTCCGATTTTAGATTTTTACCCCGTTTCAACTCAACAATTTAATTTTCGACCTATTTCAGTTCGAGCTCAACTCCTTTTCACTCCTTTATCTCTAAAATAACTAGAAACACAAAAACAAAATAAATTAGTCTTAGATAAATATATAAACTAACAAAGTGGCATGGAAAATAACTATCATTTAGGTATATTTTGGCAATTATCAATATTATTGTAAGTTTATGGGTCAAAATTAGTGTCTGACTTAGAAAAGGTGTGAATATGTAAAATGTTTAAAATGTGAAGGTTAATATTGATAATAACCAAAACCAATGGTATAAATCGAATAAGCAACCGAAATTCAGGGTACAAAAATGTAATTAACCTTTTTTAGACCTCACATTTTGACTGTTTGTTTAGTTTATACTTTGTATTATGGTTATTATTAACCTTGAACTTATATCATCTCTAGGTTAAACACCAATTTTGATTATTAAATTTACCAAAATACCATTTTAAATTTTAAAAATATATATTTAAAAAGAAATTTATATTTAAAACATATTTCTAATTAAATCCTGTAATATTTTGTTATTTATTTTAAAATTTAAATTAATTTTTAAAATATATATTCTTAAAGTTCAAAAGGTATTTTGGTAAGTTCAGTAAAAATTTGTGTTTGACTAAAAAATATATAAAATTTGTTGCAAAATTTTATATCTGAATGTCAATATTAATAATAACTAAAACTCAACTATAAATATTGAACAAACATTCACAATATAATAAAATATAAAAATAATATTATCCAAAAGAGTCGACACGGATACTCATGATGAGTAACACAACCCCAAAAATTTTCGCAAAACATATTCGATTGATGAACGTTAAATGTGTATGAACTACTTTTGCTTTAAATCAAATTTTATTGGTACAAAGGGTTAAGAGTAAGCGTTCTTATTATTATTATTTTATTTCAAAGAACCGTTAACTTTCCGTTAAAAAGAAAAATTCAAAAGGAGTCAATATTCGGTTCAATTTTCTTATCAAATTAAATTAAAAAGAGAAGAAAAGAAAACAAAAACAAATCAACATATTCCTTTTTCTTTTTTTTTTTGGACTAAACTCAAATTACCCAATAAATCATATATTATTGTACAGCACTAATATAACATTATGCATATGTTAAAATAAGATAAAGATCATAAAGAAAAAGCTGGCCCAGCTAGAGAAAAGAGAAAAAGAAGTATAATGAAATAACAGTAATGCCCCTCATTCAGATTTTATACTGAACGCAAACCAGATTTGATGTGGCAAAAAGATAATCTTTGTAGGACACGTCTCTAGCCAAATTTCCAAAAGAACAAAATGAAACAAAACCGATCGAAATCCATATCAGTAGTACTTTTGTTTATCTTTTCTAGCTTGTTCCTGTAAAGAAACACCTCAGAGAATAGAAGATTGATATCATTAAACACTGTAGAAATACTATTAATCAGAGTCTTTTTGTATGGAGAAACCGTCGGTTAAGTCAGCGTTTCTGGTCATACTCTTCTTGGTCATGGCAGCATCAAGTAATTAGTCTCTGATCTCTCTCAACCCCGTTGTTTAGTAAAAAAAATTATTATAAGATGCTCTGAATATATATATATATATATATATAAATTGACTGATATATGTTTATACATATTGTTTGTTAATTAATTTAGAACAAGTAATATTAAGGGGTGAAGCAAGAGGAGGCTTTCGTTGTCCCAGAATGATAGACTGCAACAGCGTGTGCCAAGGCTTCCCCAATTGCTGCGTCAATGGACAGTGCTTTTGTCAGCCCTGCACTAGTCTCTCCCCGCCGGCTGCTCGGAACTTACCGTCGTGTCGTGGCGAAAATTGCAAACAACATTGATCAAAATTACTGTTACTATTAGGTCTCTAATTTTCTTAATTTCATATTTTTTTCCTTTCGTTCAATTGGAAATATGTACATATGTATAGATGCTATATATATATATCTCTTTGGTTCAATTGGAAATAACATATGTATAGATGCAATATTCGTATATCTTTGCAATTATTGTCAACTGAAACCAGTGCTAATTGAAATGAAAGTGATTTATATGAAGAGTAGATATGTTTATTTTCTGTATTTGGGAATGAGTAAAGAGGTTAAAGAATAATATTACTATTGATTCTTTTTTTTTGGGAAATGTTATGTATTAAATTTTTTTTTAAAATAAAAAAGGTATTGAAGCGCCTTTTTTTTTTTTTTTTTTTTTCTCTTTTAACATTGAAGCTTTAGTTGAAAAAGACGAAAGAACAAAAGGAGGAGGTTAACAAGTGGAGAAAATGACGTATGTTAATTGCTCTCCTTTAAAATATCCAAACGTGGTCCCGCGTCGGGAAAAATAATATTGTATTAGCAATATAAATGAGTTTCTAACACTTCCACCTATAAAAACAAAAAGAATTATAAATATACAGTGGGTCAGATTTTTTTTTAATTCTTATAATACTATTTTTTTGAAAATACCACTTTTTAAATAACTTTTGGATATGTGCTAAAGTAAAAGAAAATAATATCCAGAAAATTTTGTAATTGGGTATGATATATTTTTTTAAGAGAAACATTCTTTCTTTTTACTGGAAAAAATATTCAATTTTTTTCATTCAAAAAATATAATACCAAGTTTTTCTTTCAATTACCGATGCATTATTTTAATTTATATGATAAAGTGAAGACCTTAGCTAATTTTTTTACATTTATCAAATAAATTGACAAAGAAAAGGACAAAACATTCTTTAAAGATAATTATTGAAGTATAAAAAAAAAAAAAAAGAAAAAAGCAAATACTTGATAACAAGGACAAAACAAAAAAAAAAGTGTAAATTTGATGGGAAGCTATTTTTTTTGATCGCCCCTTATTATAGAGGTATATATATACACAGTAAAACGTTGCATGTGCAATGCACATGTTTCGTTTATATGATATAAAATTTTGAATTTCTATAGTCTATAAGTATATATATAAAGGAATCTAATTTATAACATATTAAATAATGAAGCAAAGATATTTTAAAAAAAAAATTAAGCAAAGATACTTTAAAAAAAAAATGAAACAAAGATAAATATATGTTAACAATGAAGTTCCTTTTAAATAAACAATAAATTTATATAATTTCTAAAACTTTATAGACTTTATATATCCCTTGTTATACATTAATTTATTATCTTAAATGTACATATGAGAAAATACGATAAAAATTCTCAATTCATAAAAGTTATTACCTATAAAGTAATTATTTATAGACTTATAATAAGAATTTATATTCATTTCACTAATGAAAATAACAAATTTTGAAAAAAAAATAATTAATTTGCACAAATACTATAATTGGAATAAGTGATTGTTTAACTAAATATATGACATAATTATCACGGTAAAACTTTGGGAGCACAAAATATATATAAATTTAAAATTTAAATTGTACTCATCTATTTGTTAGAAATTCGGTTTGTTTGGATAAAAAGTGAATAAGAGGCTTCTAAAAGATTGAATCAAATTTAAAAAAAAATGTTTATTGTTGTTATTCTCTTGGAGATAAATATGTGTAGCAAAATCCAATATACTACTTCATGAACAATTTGAAGATAAAAAAAATATCCGAAACAAATGAAGAACTACGTAGAGAGAACTCATAGATTGAAATAAAGATTAATTTTTTTATAAAAAGATTATAAGGTTGTAGGCATAGCATAATTGGTAACTCTAATGTTGAGATTGAAGGTTGAAAGCCCCTCACTCCTAATTTAAATTAATAATAATAATAATAAGACAATATTTATTGTAAGCTATTTAAAGATAAAAATGTTTGTGTTTAAAATCTTTATTCCCTAGTTTTAAGATTTGCCTTTTGGATTCTTGGGTTTTTGTTGTTGTTCTTTTTTTTTGGGCCTTTTTTTGGTATTCACTCAAGGTATTTAAATTTAAAATTTTCCTCCCCAAATTTTAACGCTGATCATATTTATTTTCATTACGTGTAAATTTTTCTTGTTGTTGTCTATTTTCTGGCATTTTTATTTAACAATCAACTAAGTAGAAAACTTTAAAAAATTTGAGGAATAAAGATATATAGATATGATTATTTAACTCTCTTATAATTTGTATCTGGAGCTGCATCTTTTATTTTGCCTCAACCATTAAACCAGACCATATTTCTCATTTTGGAAAGTACTAAAGAAAAGAAAATTGTAATCTTTTTTCTGAAAAAAAATGATTAATAAATAAAGGAGAATGAACTGTAAAGGTCACTGCATCAAATTTAAATAATACGTGTAAAAGAATTCATCTGTACATAATTGTATCCGGATTTATGCCTTTGTTAGCAATGCTCAAGAGCCTAAAAGAAAAAAGAGAAAAAGAAAACTAACAAAATCTTGATATACCTGTAGGTCTATACATAAATATATTAAGACGTGTATAGATTTAGATAAGTGTTGATATTTTTTTTTTCAATACCGAAATAATAAAAAAAATAAAAAATTTAAAAAATAATAAAAAAATAAATAAAATTTGTTTTGGGTATATGAGTTAGGAGAGAAACGAGCTTGGGAGATTAGTTAGAAGACTTGAATTTGAGCCATCACTTAGTCCTAGGATCATCAGTGAAGCCTCATTCGATTCTTGGTCTACCATAGTATTGTCTGTTATTCTTTCTACTCCTAACAACATGAGTCAACGTGAGGACAACCGTGTTAGGTCTTTAGACGATTACCTGCACCCTAGCCGCACTGCTATATCATCATACATCATATTTCCATCTAATACACCATAAATGGATTTTAAACCGGGGATGATACAACTCTTACCCATTTTTCATGGTTTAGATAATGAAAACCCATATGTGCACGTTAGGAAATTCGAAGAGGTAATGGCCACATTCCATAGCTAATCTAATGCAATAAACTCACTTAGATAGAAATTCTTTTTTTTCTCCCTAAAAGATAAAGTAAAGAGTTGGCTATACTCTTTAAGGCCAAGATCCATAAGAACATGGGGAAGAAATGACTCAAGCCTTTTTCAACAAGTACTTCCCACATCATAAAACAAACGACCTTAAGAGACAGATCTCAACTTTCTCCCAAAAAGACAATGAGACATTGTACCAAGCATGGTAGAGATTTAAAGATCTTTTGAATCAATATCCGCATCATAGGAATGAAAATTAGTGCATCATTAGGTACTTTTACGATGGACTTACCAACAAAGAGCAACAATGCACTGAGATGATGTACAACGGGAAATTTCTCCACAAAGACCCCGATGAAGCGATTGAGTACTTGAATGAGCTTACTGAGAAAGCTCACACCTAGATGGCAGCACAAACAAAAAATGCCAAGTGGAATCTACCATCTGTACGAAGAAGACAACATCAAGGCTTAACTGAATTTCATCTGCGGAGGAATGGACTATCCAACTCATGAATGATCCACTTACAGAGAAATGCAAGGACTGTACGAAGAGCAGTGTAATGCATTATGAATATTTCAGAAGCCATACTCGCCGTACTCTAACACTTACAATCCTGGCTAGTGAAATCATCCCAATTTCAGTTGGAAGTCTGAATCCAACCAACCCACGTCATTTAGTAACAATAACTAGAAACCTGAGGCACCACATTTATTTTCCACCTCAATATAATGCTCCCCTGCCAAGATCTTCTTCGGAAGGAACTTTGCAAGCATTTATAGAGGTGCAGAATGAGACGGACCAAAAATTTAAAGCTGTCCTTACATAAGTGGTGGAAGAAAATAAGGAGATAAAAAGTCAAATCACCAAGTTGACTAGTTTTCTGGCAATCTAAGAGCGAGAAAAATTTCTTTCCCAACTTCAGTCAAATCCGAAGGGGCAACATATGGTAGAAACCTCAGATACAGAAGCATAAAATATCAAAGGGGCGAATGTTATCATGACTCGAAGTGGAAAAATTCTAGATGGACCAACTCTACCGAGCCCATTGAAGTGCCATTTCTATAAGCTCTTTGAACGAAAAAGTTACCGAAAAACCAAGGTGAGATTCTTGAGAACTTGAAACAAGTTAAAGTTTACCTGCGTTTGTTACATGTGATCAAGTAGGTACCAGCATATGCAAAAGTGATCAAAGATTTCTGCACTATGAATAGAAAGCACTGTGTCAAGAACACTACATTTTTGACTAAGCAAGTAAGTGCAGTAATTGAGCAGAAAATACCGCCAAAGTACAAAGATCTAGGATGTCCCACAATCACCTGTCATATTGGGACACACGAGTTCAGCTAGGTTCTATTAGATTTGGGTGCAAGCTTCAACCTTATGTCTTATTCAGTTTACTTGTGCTTAGGCCTTGGAGAAATCAAACCTACATCTGTGGTACTATAGCTTATTGAAAGTTCTGTGTAATGACCGAGGGAAATAGTAGAAGATGTTCTGCTCCAGATTGAAAAGTTCTACTATCACATTGACTTTTTTGTCTTGGACACTCAGTCTGTGGTTGATATGAAGTCAAAGATCCCGTTGATCTTAGGAAGACCATTCCTTGCTACAGCCAATGCTTTGATCAATTGTAGGAATAGTTTGATGAAGCTGTCATTTGGAAACATGACATCTGACTTGAACATATTCCATGTAGGGAAATAACTGCGAGATGAAGATGAGTGCTATCAAACCTACATGATAGACACATTTATCCCAGAGGAAGTACATTTGCACAAAGAGTTCGAAACTTTAGATTATCTCTTCCACAACTCTGATTTTGATCCATTGCTTTTTCCTGTTAATGCTATTAATATTTCTTCTTTTTCTGATGAAAAATAGGATAGACAATTGAAATATTGGCAACCACATTTTGAAGATTTGCCATGTAGAAGAGAAAACCCGAAACCCTCGGCCCTACAAGCACCAAAAGTTGAACTGTCCACACTACTTAAAGGTCTGAAACATGCATTCTTGGGATCAGGTGATACCTTTCTTGTTATTATTTCTTCTGAACTTGGTGCTAAATAAGATGAAAAATTGATAAATTGATAAATTGATAATTCTGTTACCGAGTTATAGCATAAATCGAAGTAGAATTTAACTACTAAAGTAATATTATGATCCTTGTATGTCTTGTTGTTTTCTCATTATTATTTTCTCCAAAATTTTATAATATTCTTTCTGTCCTTAAGTAACTCAAAATCTCATTTCAATTTTATTTCTTTTGTGTTTATTTTTACTTAACCTTTTCTTTACAATTTGGTCACTTTATTTTCTTGTTTTTTGCCTCTCTATGGGATCGACACCTCGAACTTGCTATAACTACCGAAATGCAATTTGAGCGTAAATCACTTGCTAAAAATAAGTATGTCATCAAAGGAAATAACAACAATGTAGACATGAATGGCCTGAACACTTAGTTCATGAGACGTATAAAAATACTCGAGGCATTGCTCAATCCAAAGGGCATGGCTGGCCACCCATATAAGCCCTTGCATGTTTTAATTGCCACTCGTCACCCTATCAAGTGCAGATTTGTATGATAGCCACTTTTAAGGTTGAGTTTAGAGAACCCAAGGGCACCACCTAAGCAGTCAAGTATATCCTTAAGACCTGGAATAGGGAACTTATAGTTCACTGTTATCTTGTTGATAACTCTACTATCGACACATATTCGCCAAGGTGTAGGATTTTATACCCCATTGGTCCCATCCTTTAGTATGCATGGTTGGGTAGACTAGCACCAAGAAGGATGTTAATGTGGTGGCTCTATGTCTTGCATAAGAGGTAAGCAATTCAGATAGTCCGTAGGGATGATTTCATAAAATTATGTCAAGAGCTTAGAAATTAATGGTGGGAGTTGCTATTTAGTGTCAATCTTTTCATGGAGAAATAAGGCAATAGTAGTATTGTTTTCTTTTAATTGGTGACTGAAGTTGGGTCCATTAATGGTGAAGAGTTGGCCTGACTTGATGGAAGGACATTGAGATTCAATTAGAAGTACATAAAGCAACTTAATATCCTTAGAGTGCCACTTAAATTCATTGGTATTATACGACAATGGTGGAAAAAATTCACTTCATACTGCCATGGTTGACCAAAGAGCTAGGGACAAGCATTTATATCTAAAAATCACATAACACATCATCTTTATAAAAATTTTTGATAGAAAATGTAAGCTTACAACACTCAGTAACTTTGGCTTTGACTCCCTTCTTTATCTAAGCCACTTTTTAAGGATTTGGATGTTTTTTGGTTTTTAATCCTAGAGCTCATACCAATGCCTTTGAAATGACATTTTCGTTGCTTCTACTATCAATGATGACCTCGTAGACATTGCTGTTTATAGTGCATCTAGTCCGAAAAATCTTCTGGCATTGGTTTGGGGATTTTGGAGTAGGTAACGACTTCTGTATTACACAAGACTAGTTCAATTTCTTCATTATCACCCATCTTTATGATATGGTCTGTTGCTTCTTCCCTGTATATTTCATTTGTCAAATTCATAAATTCCCGGAGAAGGCATTCATTCAACTGGTTATGTGGTTGGTTACATTTGAAATATTTGAATGAGCCATCTTTGTTTTACCCACGAATTTGATACTATTTAAGCAAGACATTTGGTAGATTTCTAAGGTTTTTTTGAATTTTATTTGTGTTTTTGACGTTTTAAGTGTAAGTTAGATAATTTTGATGCACTTGGTAGCATTTGGAGCAAAATTGCATAGTTTGTGGCATAAGAGGCAAAGAAGTAAGCACCTTGGTGCTTGTCATTAATGCTAGAGCACTTAGAAGATTCAAAAGTAGCAAAATGTTAAAGAGAAGAAAACGTTCCAAAGGAAATAGCACCCCAACACCAGGCTAGCAGCACTCCGGTGCTAGTTTGAGCACAAAAGGAAAACTTGGCAGCCAGGGTAACGCCCCGATGCTATGTTAGTGGTGCCCCGGCGCCGTTCTGCAAAAATTTAGCATATCTTTTTATTTAGAAGTCTTTTAACCTAATTTTTGAGGTGGCCGCCTCCATAAATTTTTGAGATGCATCCTCTCGAAAACTTGAGTGCAAATGAGTCAATTAACAAGTTTCTTATCGGGAGGACAACCGAAATACTTAGTGAGCAACATTGAGCCCACCAACCCAGACAATGAAGAGATGGAGATTACACTTGAGAGTGGTGAACAAAATCCATGGAAAGACAAGCTTCCACCACAATTTTTCAATCACCAATTCCAAACGAAGTAGATGAGGATAATGAAGAGCGACTTAAAAACACTCCTATGGATACTGAGGAAAAAACTTCAACATTACCACAGCCCCAGTTAGCCGAATCCTTCAAAGCTGAGCATCCAAAAGCACTACTAGAAACTTGGATAGTTTATTCTGAGATAACGAAAGCTGAAAAGGGAGAGGCTATGGATGATGTACATTGCTTGATAGCTTTGCCAAGTTATGTTCATGGGGGAAGCCGAAATTTAAAAAACTTGGGAAGGAATCTCTTAGGCCTTTAGTATGCATCCAGAAGCCTCCAATATTTAAGCATAAGCACTTGCCCTCTCAATGCCGATATGTATATTAGGGTGATGCTTATGAGAATACCATGAATGAGCTGTTGAAGAGTCTAGCTGAAGACTATAAATCAAGTACTTCTTGTGAGGCAACCCATGTTTCTTTTTTTTTTTTTTAATTTTTTTTATTACTTTTAGTTATTTTTATTTTTAGTTTTCTTTTCTTTTCTTTTGTTATGTTTTGTTTGTTTTGTGTGACTTAGGTTCTTGCACAAGTTTAAGAATAGTCAATATGGACTTCAACGATTAATGAGAAGCCTCTATCTTCATGTGAACATCTAAGGGAGTTTTTCTTTTACCTTCTCCTTTAACTTTAACATTGAGGACAATATTAATTTTAAGTTTGGGAGTAGGAAGTTGAGAAGTGATTATAATTCAATTATTTAGTCATGTTGTTCTCTCTCTTTTTAGCTAAATTCCTTGACTTCTAACTTAGTTCTCATATTTTTATTCGTTTTCTCAGGTTTGGACTTACTGTAAAAATATTTGGAATAATCAACAAATTATTGCAAAGGTCCAAAGTGACGTTTTGAGCAGAATCTTAAGCACCACAGCGCTGTGCATGCAGTGCCACAACACTCAAGGTTCTGGAAGTTTTTACAGAATATACAATGCCATGCGCTGTCTTTTCGCTGGTATATGTTCTGGTACTTTTTGGCCAGATTTGGCCTAGCCCCCAAGAAGATATAAAAGGGATCTTTTGGGATCTGAGAGAGATATCTTGGAGGGTGGTTTTCAGAGTTTTTGGCAACTACTTTGAAGGAAAAAGGGGAATAAAGAGGATTATATAAAGAGAATATCATCATTCCAAAAAGAGTTCTTCTTCTCTTCCTTTTGTTCTTTTGATGTTAATTGTTATTAGATTTTGTTTGTTCTTTTATACCATAAACTAAGATTCTTGTCTAGAGAAATAATGTAATTTGACTTGAACCTATGTCTTGAATCTCAATGTTGATTTTGTGAATTTCTCATTTAATTATTTTGTGTTACTCTTGTTTTTGTTGCTTCTCAATTGATTGGCCACCTTTAGGATATTGTTTATTCTTGAATTTTGACTTGAGAAAGTAAAATTGTAGAATTGGGTGAAGAGTGACATAACCTAGAATTACATAGTGTTTGAGAAAATCTATTTAACTTTTGAAGCTTACTTAAGAGCAATTAGACTTATTGAACTTTTATTTCTTCAATTTTAAATAGAGATATTGAAATTGAGAATTAAGGGTAGTTTTCTATTGAAGATAGAAGAATTATCTAAGGGCTCTAGCTTATAATCATTTTGGAAATTGGGTTATAGTTGCATTGAGAATGGAAAGACATAGGGATAGTCAAGTGAAATCAAACCTCTAGCATTCTCACCATATTGTTACTTCTTTTACTACACTTACTCTTGCCTTAGTTACCTTTTGCTCCTTAAATTTTGTAATTTCAATTTGAGTTTAGTCATTCAAATACCACTTTTTAATTGAATTGTCTAGATAAAATTAAGATTACTTAATTACGGTACTTAGTAGAATTTAATTTCAATCTCCGTGGATTCGACAACCCTATTTACTATTTTACTACAAAATTTGACACCGTATACTTGCGGTATAATTTATGTACATACTTTTAGCATAACAAGTTTTTGGCGCCGTTATCGGGAATCTCAATTGAATTCTTACTAAAATCGTTACCAAGTAATCTTAATTTTAATTTACAATTCTTTATTCTTTTCACTTATTTTGTGTCCATTCTTTTTGCTTGATAGGTGTTATTTATTTATGGCTTATGCGAAGAGCTTATAGCTCGGAATTATTACCACTTGATTTCAAAATTGAACGTACTTGTAGAAGGCTAATAAAATAAAGAAAAGAACAAAGAGCTCAAACTATAGCAGAAGAACTTAATAATCCACAAGCAAATCCTCAACAAGCTCGAGCCTTACGGGATTATTTTAAGCTTGTTGTAAAACAAAAATTATTCGAGAATTCGGAGGCAAACCATCAATACCAACAATTTTGACCTGCAACCGGCTCTCATCAACATGGTTCAACAAAACCAATATGGTGGTTTGCCTAGTGAAGATCTGAATATGCACTTGGCTATGTTCTTGAAGATTTATGACACTATCAGGGTGAATGGTATTTCGAAGGACTTTATTCGCTTGCACTTGTTCCCTTTCTCTCTTAGAGACAAGGCGAGGGGATAGCTACAATCTTTACAACCGGGATGTGTTGCAACAAATTTTTATAGAAACGATACTTATACTTATATTTTATTACTTGTTCGATACGTACACTTGCATTCATTATTTTCACAACACTTTGGCATAGGGATTTTGGGTTTTTGTAGGCCTAGTTTTAGGCAAAGGGTTGGTCAGTATTGTTTTCTTATTAGTTTGTTTGGGGAAGAGGTTATGGGCTAGTGTGTTATTTAGGTATTATCGGGGAGGCTTTTTTGGGATATTGGGTTCTAGGCAGAATTATATTGGTGCATTCTTCAACCTTATATGCTTGGTTTATAGCATCATTGAGTGTGTGGAATTCCCACGTCTCAATTCTCTTCTGAATAATATCTTGAAGGCCGCATACATATTTCGAAACTTGATGGGACTGTGTTTCATTGAGATTCAGACATGCATTCAGATGGTACATTCATGGTGAACTCTTTTACAATGTGGCCACACTGAGCACAAGATTGGTATTGCTTGAATAAGAAATGCTCAAAGTCAGAAGGTAAGAGCTGTTCTCGCATTAGTTTCTGCAACCTATGCCAAGTCTTTATGGTCGGTTTTCTAGCAAGCCTTTTATTAGTCTCCATTTGGTCCCACAATGTAATAGCACTGCCTTTGAACTTGTAGACCACCAGCTTCACTTGTTTTACTTCGGGAATTTCCATATAATCGACAAAACTCTCTACACAATGCGAGGCTAATCAAAAAGATCTTCAATATCCACGGTACCATCAAACGTAGGAATATCCATTCTAATCTTATAATCATTAGAATAATGATGACGGGGGTTTTGGTCTTGGTGATACCTTTACACATCTTTGAACCATGCTTCAACGGCATTGTCGGAATTTAAGGATCTTCGACTCTGTGACAAATATTGCTCTGCTACTAATTCAACTCTTCAAATCTGGTTTTCGAACGCCGACCAGGTTAATGCTCACGCTTGCGAACCACTGGTGCCCACTCACAAAGTAGTTCTCCCTTCCTATCTCACTGGTTGTTTTGAGCCATGTCTCTTTCATTAATGGCCCTTGTTAATGTTGTTTGAACTTCTCGCATGAATTCATCGAAGCACTGGTGAATATCACGGGTGAAGTTATCGATACGAAGCTCAAGTCCATTGATGGTTGCCTGCAGGGCCTGTACTTTAGGCTTGCCATTACTGAAGCAGGTAGCCATTGTTCCCTGTGGCTGCCATGGAGCAAAGAGGAACCTGGGCTCTGATTACCAATTGATATAAGGGGTCAGTGGAGAAAACTCTCAAATGGAACTATTTCCATCCTGCAATATGATCATATAATATAGTCATATAAGGGGCTCGACATGAGTTTAGTATTCTGCCTTATAAATTTATACATATATACTTCTATTAACTTGAAATGTATTAAAGTTAATTGTTGATCATCAGGCCTAGGGAACAAATTAGAGACAACCAACATATTGTTTTATAATGTAATACTAATGATCACTTTACTAGTCCCTAAATTATTGAAAAATTTTCATTTTTGTTCTTAAACTTTTAAAGTTGTTTCCCATTATTCCTTGAAACTGTAAACTTGTTCTAACAAAATTATCTTGAATTCAATGTTTCATCAATGATTTCATACAACAATTAAAATTCAGTGTTAATCTCTAAATTTTACTAGAGTAAAAATTGAGACACTAAAATCTTGCACAAAAAATTTAAACAAGTGATGTTGTATTATTTTTAGCCATATGATTTTAAATGGTGTGGTCCCACAGTAAGATAAGAGGATGTTGAAATGCATGCCACGTTATTTGTTGTAATTTTTATGGCACGTTTACTTCGCTGTAATCGTAATCGGAATAAATAAAAGGGGAAATGAATGGGAATAAAATAGAAAGGTATGGGAATTATTATTTGTAGTATGTTGTTTACTTAAAACTAATAGGAATGGGAATCATATTCATTAGAATACTATTCTTTTGTTTACTTAACCTAGGAAAAGTAATGGGAATGTGTTATATTTACTAAATTGTCCTTTTAAATACATGTACGATTTAAAGTAGATAGATTTTTTGGGGTAAAATTGTATTTTATAATTTTAATAATTAAAAAAGAAGAAAGGAGTGTTTATGGGTAATCAGACTCCTCAGGGTGTTGGTGGGGGAAGTATTCCCATTCTTTTCTCCTAAATTTATGTGGGTCCCACATATTTCCCCCTTTCCCATATTTTAGTAAACATTTATATGGGAATCATTACCCCATATACCATTCCCATTACCCTTTAGTAAACATGCCATTAGTGCAGAATTTTGGTGTCCCTATCATTATTCATTTTAATATAATATATATTTTCATTTTCAGTTAATTAATAGTGAACAAAAAAATGTTAAAAAGGACAAATGGAGTAATTTTAAAATTTGAGGACAAAAATAAAATTTCAAAGTTAAAGAACTTCTGTTAATTTAGGAAACTAGGCTGAATAGCAGTTTTGAAGATTATATTAGACTCCCAGTTGGCATGTTTTATTTGTATTTTTTTTTTATTTTTAAAGATCACTGTTATAAAACTATTAATGAAGAGTTTGTTAGAACTGCTTTACTTATTGTTCATTTTTTATTTATTTTTTATTTTCTTAAAAAAATTTTGGTATCTCAAAATCTTAATTGGGACAAAATGTATGATCTGGTGGCTCTTCCCGCAGAATAAATAAGTAATAAATCGCTGGGTGCTATACCATCCTGTCCACTTATAAATCGATAAAGAGATTATGCATAGGGAAGTCGAATGAAAAATAGAAAATTAAGAAAATGCAGTATCTATACACCTAACCAATATACAATTCTTAATACTATGAAAACAACTTCGATATAATTAATGAAGAATTAATGAAGAAACCATTGCTATAAATATGTAAAGAGAGATCCAAAAACTAATTTTAATAATTTCTCTACTTAAATTTTTTGACTTTCTAAGATGCAAAATTATTTATTAAATCTTTATATTCAGAATT
>JXTC01000249.1:376973-390185 GCA_002914845.1 Trema orientale
CTTATTAAATTAAATTAAATTAATAATTTATTTAATTATTCATATTATCATTTATTTATTTTTATCATATTTTTTATTATTAGATCTTTTACTGATTAAAGTACAAAATATAATCTAATCTAATCTAATTTCATCATTTATCATTAAATTAAATCACTAATCTAACATTCATATTAATCAAATTTTATTATTTATAGTCTAATCTAACACAAACCCAAATTTAAATACACAACATAGACCAAAAATTATATTACTTACAAATATAATTTTTTCATATCATTTTCACACAAACATTAATCTCACATATTCAATTTAACCACAAACCAACATAATCTAAAAAATATTTAAATATATGTAACAAAATAAATCCAACAATATTCCTAAAAATAAAATAATCTCACCATATCACAAATCCAAAATAATCCTACATTATCTAACAAAATCACAAATCTAATATAGGAAAATCATATTACACAATTTAAATAATATAAACTAAGCTATTATTTTTAACTAATAATATATATCCAAAATTTAATAATAATCTAACCTAATTATTTTCAACTATTGTATAAAACTAACATATTATTAACAAATAGATTTAACAAACTAACAATAATATAATCTAACAAATATATTCTCATTTTTAATATTTTAAATAATTAATTCACAAAATATTTTTAATAGTATAAAAAAAATTAAAAAAAAACTCACCTTTCAGCAGATCGGTCGACGGTAGAGGATGACGGCGTCGGAAGAGGAGGTGGCGGCGCAGAAAAAACTGAGAGAGATAGAGAGAGAGTTAGAGAGAGAGAGATAGTTAGAGAGAGAGAGAGAGAGACAAAACAAGAGAAATATAGAGAGAGAGTGAGATCAATACCTTAAGATAGAGAGAGAGAACAATGAGTAAGAGTACCGACGGGTTGGAGAGAGAGAGAGAGGTGAAAGAGAGAGAGAGAGAGAAAACCGTTTGTGAAAAAACGGACGAAGAAGACGATCTGCAAGTTTTTATATTGCAGGACCTATAGCGGCGAGATGGTAAAATGTCGTCACTATAGCCTCAACGACACCATTTTAATTTTAATTTTTTTCGGGTCAAATTTGGGCGGTCACTATTTAATTACCCGCCCAAATTTTCAGGTTCCGCTATAGCGGCGACATATTCTCGTCGCTATAGTGTTTTTTAATTTTTTTATTATTTAATTCGTATTTTAAATTATAAACGAATTTAAAAACTCTATAGGGACGACATTTGGTCATCGCTATAGTATTTTTAAATTCTTTTATTAATTAATTCAAATCTTAAATTATAAAAAAAATTTAAAAACTCTATAGCGACGACATAGGTCATCGCCAAAAGGTCTGATATTTTCACTATTCCCCATAAAGACGCCTACTTTCCCACGGGTAATTTACTGTACGGGGGCGCATTTTTTCGTACAATCTATAGCGACGACATTTTTGCGTCATCACTACGTGTTACCCTGTAATCGTCGCTTTAGGGTTTTTGGTCAAATTTTTTCTCTTGACCTTCAATAGCGATGACTACCAGGTTGTCGTCGCTATAAATAGAGTCTACAGCGATGACATATTATCGCCGCTATAGATGTCGTCACTATAGACCTGCTTTCTTGTTGTGCATTTCGAGTTTGATGATCTCTTGTTGGATGCATTTAGTTTGTTGTCCTACTTTTTAGGTGTTTTAGTTAAACATGTGTACCGTGAAGCTAATGCAGCGACACATGGCTTAGCTAAGTTCACTTTAGAATTGGACAATAATTTAATTTAGTTAGGAGAATTTATTCTTCCAATAAAATCTATTGCTGTAAAGGATATGGCTTCCTTATAATAATAGATTCGTTCTCTCTCGAAAAAAAAAAAGAAAAAGAATTGGCTAACATATTGTGTCCCGTAGATATAATAGCTAAGCTATTCAGTCTTCTTGTGACAATATTGTAGTATGTGAAATATTATCATTTTAATCTTGATATGAACTTCTCTTGCAGAAGGAATTGTGCCCATTATAATTGTAATAATATTATGTTGGTAATATATGCAATATATGAATTTGCAAAAGATTTTTGATATAGTAGCCTAAGTGATTTCCATCTACCATTTCACTTGTGTTTGTGTTTTGATTCCCTAATTTATTGTTTGTAAAAGCTCATCAAGAGGTAGCTCAATTTTTGAGATTCATTATTTAATTTTTCTATTAATTTTTTTTCTTAACTTTCTCATACCCATATTAATTAAAATTTCTATTAGACATTATTCGCAAAAAGAAACCAAAAGTTCTAGTAGATACATTCTTGTTATTACTAATAATTAAACAAAGTAAAAGAGAAACTCCTAAAGCAAAATTAAATATGATCTTATCAAGAACAATAATAAGAAAAACACAAATATAATGAAAAGTTTAATAAATAAAAAAAAAACATAAAAGAAGAATGTATAGGTACAAAGAATATTTTCAAAACGTCCTTGCTTTCAAATTCTTCAGAAACACTTGAGAGATAGAAGATGGGATGGGAGTGTGAGTCTTCTCAAAATTTTATGTTGAATTTTTCAGTCTAAAGTGTTGGCCATATGATATTACTTATTTATTTATTTTATATGTTTGAAGAAAATATAAGGAGCTTTTTAGCCAAGGGGCCGAATTTTGAATCATACTTTCCAAATTGACCTTTTTTCAAGTACTGTTAAAAAATGACTAAATTTTAGAAGTTAATTAAAAATTACCGTTTTCATATTTAGTATATCACAATATATTTATTTCTTTTTTAAAAAACTTGACTTTATAAAAAGTAAATGAAGTAAAAAAATGGACCTTTATCAAAATAAAATTATAAAACAGTCATTTATTAAATAAGTTTTTAAAGGTCATTTTTTAAGTTGATCTGAAAAAAAGGTCAATTCTTATATATAATAATAGTTAATTTTTCGAGGATAATTAATGGCAATGAAGAAAAGTACAACTCGAAATTTTCTTCTCACTTTTTTTTTATAATTTTTTTAAAAAAAAAGAGTGCATTTTTTATTAGAGAAGTTGTTATATTGTGACAATTCTTTTCTAAAAGGGATAATTGCAAAAAAATACCCTAAAGTTTGGGTGTTCTGCAAAATAAATCCTGAAGTTTGGACTCTGCAAAATGATACCCTGAGATTAAGAATTTCCGAAAATTAATATCCTAAACAGATTTTTAACCAATTTTAAGAACCAAAAAATAATAATATCCTCCATTAAACTTAGATTAATTCATATTATTCAACTTAATTTTGAGGATATTATCATATTTTACCAGTTAAAAATCAACACAGGATATTAATTTTCAGAATTTCGTAATCTCAGGGTATTATTTTACAGAATCCAAACTTCAGGGTTTAAATTGCATAACATCCAAACATGAAGATATTTTTTTGCAGTTGTCCCTTTCTAAAAACCAAAACTATTGGTTATTAACGAGAATATTATTTTGAGAAATTTTATTTCAATACAGGATTAAATGTATGCACATACGATTTCGAAAAAAAAATGTATACACGTATGAGATTAATGTATTTCCACTCAAACTTAAATTAAACGTTATCATAGGTTGACTTCAAATAAGAGACTTTGGCCCAAGGGAGGCTTATTGACTCAGGTGCTAGCCGCCTGGTCCTTGAGCTGGTTGTTAGATTTTATATTTAGCATATTCTTACGTTAAAATTTGGTATATTTGCGGTTGTAAATGTTTTTAAAGCTATGGTTCTAGAGTCCAGAGTACTTTTTATTAAAGAAGAAAAAATGAACCTCAAGTTAACAAAAGTTGAAGAATTGCAAACCAAATTGTTGATGCAATTTTGTTCTAGG
The DNA here is from genome assembly GCA_002914845.1 of Trema orientale. Lineage (NCBI taxonomy): Eukaryota > Viridiplantae > Streptophyta > Magnoliopsida > Rosales > Cannabaceae > Trema > Trema orientale. The sequence continues at coordinate 380,821 of JXTC01000249.1, forward strand.
TTCTTCATACTACTGTCATGAAGGAGTGAATTAAAAGATCATCACATTTCCTGGAATATTAAGCATATCAGTTTTGAAGTGCTAACGTAATTTGAACAGAATAACAACTAATTTAAACAATGATCAATATGTGCAGGGTTTGGACAAACTAATCACGTATTATAGTGTATGTAAAAACGATAAAGGTTCCTAAACATGTGGTTGAGTAGACTCTTCCAAGATTGAGCTCCAATAAGGCCTGGAAAACGAAGCAAGAGGATAATAAACTGAATCTCCCTTCTCCTTCCCTAAGATTTTTTGCCCTAAATCAAAAAATTGCAACATACCATCTATGTCTTAATACTACATAATATAACTAACACTTAATTGGGTTCAAGTGGGTTAGTAGCTCAAAGGGCTAGTCGATACTTGATGGGTAGGTTAATCTCAACATCTACAAGTTGGTGGGCTACCATCTCAGGTTTGAAGAGAGATGAATTGAATCAAGAGGGATCTTGCCTTTCTATACTTGCTGATGAAAGATCAATTTTGTTTAAAGGGAGTTCAAGCATATATTGAATCAAGAAGGATATCTATCCAAATGTTGATGGGAAGTCAAACTGCCTGCAGGGATTTCAAGTACAATCTCAATTACGAGGTGTTAGGGAATAATGTTCATATGTTATCAATAAATACGATATAAAACATCATCGGACATTAAGAGAAAATAATATTGAACAAAAAAGACACAAATTAATTTAACGTGGTTCAGCTAATACTTTCGATGTCTATGATACACAACTTAGAATATTATCTTCTCAAAATTAGGAAATATTTATAACTTTCCCTAACAAGTCTCTTAAGTCCATATTCATAGATTTATTCCTCACTCAACAAAACCACTCTTATGACTCATACAGTTATATTTAGAGATATATGAGTTAAAACTTAGAATATTCAATTCAAGCATTGGAAATATATCCCATAAACAAAATAGCATCATAAATATATTAGGAATTTAAATCTGATGAAAGAAGAACTTCACAAATATATTTAGGAGTAAAATGCTATTGAAAATGTACATATATAATATATATACATATATATATATATATATATATATGTATATACGACTCTTACTAAGGAAAACAGTCTATGGCAGCTGATTGATGCGATGGAGAGCCTGCCAAGGCTGGGTCGTGTGTTCCCATGATAAAGCGTGTTGAAATAGACAATGAGTCTCGTCCCCCTCTCCCTTGTTTTGAGGTAGTTTGTCTCTCATTATTTTAAGGAGCTTGTTCGTAGGATTTGTGTTTCAAATCTCCCTTATAAATACCTTGTACATATTTGATTCATTATGAATGAGAATAAGCATTCATCAAATTTAATAGCCGGTATCTTGAAATTTCCGGCAAAACAAAACTGCCGAGTACGCCATTAAAGCTGCTCGATGAGTTCATCCTTGGGCTGTCCAATCGTTTCGCAACCTGCAAATCCTACAGCGCCATTGACAACTAGGGGATCTAAAGCTCGGACGGAAAATACCGGAATCTGCCCAGTTGTGAATCCATCCACTGCTGAAGACCACCTCACTTGGTCGTAGACGGCTCCAACTCAACCACCTCCGAGTCAGCTGCACACGCCAAACAGCTCCCACGACCATTGCCGAACACATCTCCCTACTGTGCCGAGTCTGCCAAACACGCAAAGTCCACCGCAAATCTACTGTGCCACCACGACCATCGCGCTCCACTGCCTTGTACAGCCTCCGCCACCACCGTTGACCTCAGTCTACTGAGGTATTACTATGTAACCCTATATATACATATAACTTATTACTTAATTAGTTTAAGATAGATATATATACATATATGTATATCTGTTATATCATCCTGCAAATTTTTTTTTATTTCATTTACTCGTTTTGTCTTATTAGCTTTTAGCCTTTTACGGACATCTATATTCTATTAAAAAAAAGGAAAAAAAAAAAGGAAAACGTCAAAAAAATTATTCAAAAAAAGGAGGATTGACCAAAAAAACAAAAAAAAAATGATGAGAGAAAAAATAATTGAATCACCACGGATCAAATCTATCCCGGTTGTAGTATAGTCTGAAAGAGTATTCCATACAAGAATCACTCTTACGGAAATAAATTACGATATATGGTCTCAGTTGATAGAAATGCAGATTGTCAAAAAAGACAAAATTTCCTACATTCGTGGCAAGACTAAGCACCCTTCGAATCAGATGAAGAATATAAAAAATGGTATGCTAAAAATCAAAAAGTCAAATGATGGCTATTAATGTCCATGTCTCCTGAAATTATTAAACGTTATTTACGCTTACTCACTGCCTCCGCCATTTGGGATGCCTTATTCAAAGCCTTCTATGATGGAAATGATGAGTTATAAGTATTTAATTACTCTGAATCAGAAAGTCTTCTTGGCAAAACAAAAAGGAAATATACTCTCTCTATATTATAGAGAGCTAACTGAAATTTTCTAAGAATTGGACTATCATGATTGGATGGTTATAAAGAATCAAGATGACATCACAGTATATCACAGTACCATTGAATGATTAAGAGTTTACATGTTTCTCACTAGATTAGATGAAGGTTTTGACCAAATCCGAAGAAAGATTTTGCGCATATACCCGCTTCCAAACTTGGAGGAATGTTATTCCTTTATTCACCGAGAAGCCATCCGTAGTACCACTCTGAAAGGTGACTCTAGAACATCAGAAGCCAGCCATAGTAGCTTGGAACCGATTCAATCAAAATCAATAAGATCGAACACGACCTAATAGCAGTAAAAATGGTATGGACAAGTCTTCTTACAAATGCACTTATTGTAACTAGACTAGTTATGCCAAGAGTCGTTGTTTTGTGTTGGTAGAATATCCATAATAGTGGAATCATAGTCGCTCAAAGAAAAAAAGGACTTTCTACTACAGCAATTATTGATACAACGGCAAAGGATGGCATTACTAACAAAGCCTCCATATTGGTAATAGCAGGAGACAATAGTGGTAAAGTTTTAAATATTTCTACACCTGTTTATAATAGTACATAGATAATTGATTCTGTGCAACGTATTATATGACATTTGATTCTAGATAGGCCTCCTTACTTAATCCATCTGCACAAATTTATGTCTATGCTAATGGAAGTTCGACCACAGTCATTGGGGAGGAATCATTATCTCTTACCAATACATTAAATTTAAACTCTATTTTAGTTATTCCATCCTTGGATTATAATCTTTTACCATTATCTCAAATAACAACAACCTTATCTTGTATTATAACTTTTTAGCCTGACTTTTATGTGTTTAAGGATATCGAAACCAGAAAGACAATTGGTTGTGGTATTAGACAAGGAAAACTATACTACTTGGACTTGGAGTCAAAGAGTTCCGAAAGCTTACGACAAGCTCTTACAGTGAATGACTCAGAAGGGGAGAAATAGCAAAAGAAAATCTGGTTATGACATTGACATTTGGTCCATGCCTTCTTTGGATATTTATAGAAGTTATTTCCTAGTTTGTTTACACACGTTGATGTTCTAGTCTTTAGTGTGATATTTGTAAACTTGCAAAAAGCCATCGCACTTTATTTCCCTTACGTTTAAATAAATGCCTGCTTCCATTTTTGATTATCCATTCTGATGTCTGAGGTCCATCCAAAGTCATTACTTTAAGTGGGTTACAGTGGTTTGTAACATTTATTGATGATTGTACCAAGATAATATGGTTATGCTTGATGAAGTCCAAAAATGAAGTAAGCTCATTATTTCAAAATTATCATAAAATGGTTGAAACTCAGTACAATGCAAAAATTCAAGTTCTTTACAGTGATGATGGAGGAGAATATCAAAGTACTAATCTTCAATACTATTTGGAAACATAAGGAATAATATATCACATTACTTGATCCAATACACCTCAACAAAATGGAGTCGCAGAATGCAAAAATCGGCATATGTTAGAAGTTATTCGAGCTTTGTTATTAAGGCTCATATGCTATTACCATACTGGGGAGAAGCACTTACTTCTGCAACCTATTTAATCAATCAGATCTCATCCAGTACCACTAATTTCCAGACACCTTTCCAAGCCCTCACTAAAGCCATTGTTGCCCCAGTCATCCCAAATTTTCCTCCGCATGACTTTGGGTATGTTGTGTTTGTACACCTCTATAAATATCAACGCAACAAGTTAACTCCTTAACCATTGCGATGTATTTTTATTGGGTATGTTACTCATCAGGAGGGATAGCAGTGTTATCATCCTCCAACACGACGATTGTTTATCACAATAGATTTGGTTTTCTATGAAGATACCCTATATTTTTCCAAGTCAGAATTTCAAAGAGAGTATCAGCAAGAACTTCAGACTCTAGATTATGATTGCAAAACTAATATCTAGGGTGTTAGAAAGTCTGGACATTGGAGGTGTAACATTAGATTCTAGTATGAAGTTAGATTCTAGTGGTGACAAATTACAAATTGAGCAAGACTAAGAAATAGGTGATATAATAGTGGATCAAAATGATAGCGAATATCTACTGACAGAAGAAGTAAGCCTATCTCCTACTCAGCCCAAATATGATGCTCCATAAATTTAAGATATGGTTATACTTTGTTCCAATATAATGCACTAATCACCTGCTGAAGATGTTCCTGAGCCACACAGAAGAAAGCTACCTTATCGTCACACCAGAAGTATTCCTAAACTCACATATGAGCCTGATCTTTTTAGTATAATCAGATATCCTATGAGTCATTATATATCTAACCACTATTTTTCAGAATCAAATATGTCATTTGTGAATCAATTATCAAGTATATCTATTCCTAACGGTGTGCAAGAAACTTTAACTAATCATAGGTGGAAAGCAGCCATGAATGAGGAAATTAAATCCCTCTAGAAAAATCAAACTTGGGAGCTTGTTGATCTTCTGCCAAGAAAGAAAATAGTTGGATGTCAATAGATCTACACTGTGAAGTACAGGGCCGACGACACAACTAAATACTTTAAAGCAAGACTGATGGCAAAAAGATACACTCAAATATAGTTTGATTACACAGATACATTCGTACCTGTAACCAAAATCAACACAATTCGCGTCTTGTTGTCTTTAGCTGTAAATTTGGACTGGCTATTATAACAATTCGATGTAAATAATACTTTTCTACATGGTAAGTTATCTGAAGAAGTCTACATAGATCTCCCACCAGGATGCATGATACCCGACAAATACAGTCAAAAAGTATGTGGGTTAAAGAAATCATTATATAGTTTGAAACAATCTCTAAGAGCATAGTTTGGAAGATTCACGAAGTCTATGATAGCCTTTAGTTACCATTAGAGCAATTCTGATCATACTCTCTTTCTCAAAAAATAACAGGGTAAGATCACTGCACTCATTATATATAGATGACATGGTGGTTACAGGTAATAATTCTGAGGAAAGGAAGGTTTTACAGAAATATTGATCTAAATAATTTGAAATAAAAGATCTAGGCCCTCTGAAATATTTTCTTAGAATTGAAGTGTCCCAATCTACTAATGAAATATTTCTATCCCAAAGAAAGTATGCCTTAGATCTATTACAAAAGACCGGTATGTTGGCATGTTAACTAGTTGATACACTAATGGAAGAAGGTTTAAATTATATGTTGAATCTAACTAAGCACTAACTGATAAAGGAAGATACCAAAGGCTTGTAGGAAGATTGATGTACTTGTCTTATACTTGACCAGACTTTACTTATGCTTTGAGTATTGTTAGCCAGTTCATGTATAATCTTGGAGAACAACACATAAGTGCAGTCATACGCATTTTAAAATATCTGAAGTTTGTGTCAGGAAAAGGAATATTGTTCATAAAAAAACCTCAGATTATCAAAACATAAAAGTGTATACTACTGATGCCGATTGGGCTGGTGCTCTAAAAGACTGAGGATCTACTTCTGGTTACTTTATATTCATAGGAGGTAATCTTGTAACATGGAGGAGCAAGAAACAAAGTGTTGTAGATCAAGTGCAGAAGAAGAATTCAGAGGTATGGCACTTGGACTTTATGAGGCGTTATGGCTAAGACTCCTTTTAAAAGATTTAGGTTATATATTTAAGCAACTGATCCAACTATTTTGTGATAATAAAACAGCTTATGATATTGCCCATAATCCATTTCAATATGATCATACCAAACACGTCGAGATGTAGCTAGATTTTTTATAAAGGAAAAGTTGGATGGACAAATTGTGGAATTACCTAAAATTCGATCAGATGAACAATTGGTTGATATCCTCACCAAAGTAGTCTAAAGAAAAATGTTCTTAAATTTTCTAGACAAGTTGGGCATGTGTAATATTTATACACCAACTTGAAGAGAAGTGTTGAAATAGACAATAAGTCTTGTCCCCCTCTCCCTTGTTTTTAGGGAGATTGTCTCTTATTTTAAGGAGATTGTTTGTAGGATTTGTATTTCAAATCTTTCTCATAAATACTTTGTACATATTGATTCATTATGAATGAGAATAAGCATCCATCAAATTTAATAAAACGGTGGTCATCACGAACTGATGGAAAAAAAACTTGATGGACAGAAGAGATCATTAATTGTTTAAAGGGCTGTACATTGCATAATTAGTTAGAGAGGAGAATGTTAGATTTACATAATAGATTGTTAAACCAAATACAATCCTAGGATCTATCATGCCAAATTATCAGGAAAAGATTTGTTGAGAGAAACCCGTGACTAAACTGAATCCATTGAGTTTGACAGCAAGGAAGATCACATAAACGGAAGCGATTGATTAGAGCCTGAGGGTAGAAGATCTTCCACTGCCAGAATACTCTATGTATGCTCAATGGGTCTCTCTCTGTTGATGAAGGCAGAGAAGAAGAGCACACGTTCTATTTGGCTTAGGGACCAAAACCTTATAGTTATGTTCTTATATACTAGTCACCAATAGAGACCCCATCAATCCTTATTGGACTAGAATTAGGTAACCACATATTACAGAGTCCCCACTTAATAGGTAACTTCCTGAGCCCTCAATTAGATCACTTAATTGGCCCCACTTAATTAGACAGCCCTAATATTATATATTTGTTATAAAAACTAGTGCCCACATATTGGGTAAAAACGTGTATAACCCAACAGAGAATCGTTGAGCATCAAACAATATCATCCCATATTGTGTAGATATGAGAAAGATAAAAGGGTTTACAAGGATATGGACTACTCCATTGGGAGATCAGAAGTATTTCAAACAGATATGAAACCCAAATTCTAACACAATGGATCTTGATGCAAATTGGAAAGAAAGCTTAATTACGGAATCATGGATTATTTCTTTTGTCTTGAACACTAGTTTCTTAATGCACTAATCATGACCAATGGTAAAAAAAAGGTATAAATCAACATTTTCCCGGTCATAGAAATTACCTCCTTAAACTAAATAATAATTAAACTGTACATGTTAATCATCGCGATTAAACAAAAAGATCACGTGATCACAAAACTAAAATCCTTAAAACAACTATGGGCCCGTTTGGGATAACTTTTACTTTCTGAAGTAAAAGCTCTAGAAGATCTTCCTGTAAAAGCTAATGGGTCCATGCTTCATTAAAAAGATCTTCTAATTAAAAAAAGATCTTTTGACAATTCATCCAAACACCCCCAAAAGTAACTTTTGGACTCCAAAAGATCTTTGAAAGCTATGCCAAACAGGCCCTATATGGATCGGAGAATACTTTCACACGGTATCATCAAGTGACCAATAGGGTCATTGTTACCTAATAAACTGAGGCACGTGGGACAACCTAGTAACCGTGAAAGATATATAAATGAAACTTGACAATTACATTAGTAATGTAAGATACATCCATGCATGAACTAATCATGCATCGTACGTGCGTAACCTTAAGAACCGCCATAGTTTTTAGGCTAACTTCTAAATCTAACTTATAAAAAATGAAAAAAAAAATAAGTAAAAGAATTAGAAAAAAGAGAAAGGTTGATCAGCTTCTGGGGACGACAACTATATAGTGGTTTAAAGGAAGTTTAATTTAATTCCGAGTATTACAAGTGAGATGGCATAACAGAGTAGTGGTATGGGGAAAAGGTATTTTTCCGGCCAGAGAAAGCGGGCAATGGAGCAGAAAAAAGGCTCCTAACACAAGGGCATAGCCAAGCATTTGAATCCAATGAGCATAAATTGGGTAGTCCTCTTGGAGCACATTCCCATTCCAAAGGAATCCCACGCCTACTCCGATAAACAACGCAATCACTGAGCATATAAACAAATTAAAGGTTTGTGGATCAGAATGGTGGAGGATGAGAATGCCCAGCAAAAACCCAACCGCAACGGCAAATAAGTGTTTTGACAGTTCTTATTTTTGAAAAATATTATGCCTAGTTGTCAACGGATCATGTAAAGGGCTCTGAGTTTGGTTTTGATCATTTTCACGAACATTAATATGCAAGTTTCCTATTTTGGTTGAATTTGGTGGGTAATCTTTTGGTAGGACGGGTTTTCGGCCGTATTTGGAACTTGATGATAACGGTGATGATACTACTGAAGAATTTAAAGTAGTAGAACCAGTGGTAGCAGTAGTACTAGTAGATAAGGAAAAAGATGACTTATCATCATTGCCATTCGAGGCAGAACGACTCGACGACTCGCCTAGGCAGAATGAGCTGTTCTTAAAATGATAACGTGGAAAGGAGAGAGAATCCGTGATGATCAGTCCTCCTGACCTACTGTAGGGCACCATTATGGCCTCCATCCATAGAGGCCTTAAGGTCATCATGACGGCCTCTTCTTTCTTCTGAGCATGGCTTCTTCGGTCCCATTTTGGATCATGATCTATCGTCTGATCTTGAGCTTCAAGGTCCAAGTAGTGCTGATCATGATCGTCAAGAGACTCGTTTTCATGACGATGATGTAACTCATGAGAGCCACAAACATGAGGATCATCTTCATGATCTGACGCTTTCTTCTGATCACGATGGTTTGGTAATGTAATCTGGAGGGAGAAAGATAGTCGTAGGCGGGGAAGCATTGAAAAGAAGGCTCTAAGAATTAGCCAAAAAATTGCGGCAGTTCCGAGTTGGCCGAGGTTTTCCTTCCTCGGTTCACACATGACAGATTTTGTTTTCCTATATGAAAAGACTGAATAAAGTGCACTTAAATAAACGACTATAGTCAGCTTTATCCAGGCAATTACCAAGAATTGAATATTAGGTATATTGTCATCTAATTTTGTAGTTTCATGAATATATTTTATTTCACTTATGTAATTGTCAACTTCCATAAATATGTATAAATCTATATATATAAATATAGCTTTTACTGTTGCTATAGGTTCTCCC